>JBBPDC010170208.1:0-17175 GCA_037974485.1 Hemigrammopetersius urotaenia | reverse complement strand
GTGATGTCAGCCCCCGCTGGCCACACTTTGATGGTTTTTACTGATGGCTTCACTCGGTTGATGAGGGGGGAGTACTTTGGGGTAAGGAACAAAGAAAGGTGATCAGATTGTCCCAATTGGGGGAGGGGGGTCACAACATAGGCATCAGCTATGTTTGTGTATACATGTTCCAATGTTTTGTTTCCTCTGGTGTGACAGAGAACGTTTTGGTGAAATTTGGGGAGCACTGTCTTTAAGTTAGAGTGATTGAAATCCCCCCCAACAATAAATGCAGCCCCCGGATTTTCAGTCTGTTGTTTACTGATGGCTGCATGAAGTTTGTTCATAGAAAGCTTGGCATCAGCATCGGGTGCAATGTAAGCAGCAGTTAAAATGGTAGATGTAAACTCCCACGACAGATAAAACGGTCTGCACTTAACCATGAGAAACTCTAGATTAGCTGAGCAGTGTCTCCCTACAATAGCAGAGTTCGTGCACCAAGCTTTGTTAACGCCGCCATCTTGGTCTGCCAAGATGATGTAGTTTCCAACACTCCTAAACAATGATTCAGTAATTATCCCTTTATTATCTGCCATGAATAATTGTGTACAATTCCCAGAATTGCCGTTGAAAACCTCCAAACAACAACAGAAGCTCTCTCCAGAAGCAAGAGAGAAAATATAAACAATTATACTATACCGAGTCAGTGGTGAGCTCCAGTTCTTTGGATCCCGTCACCCACCGTCTCCCAGTGGCAGGCCGGCCTCTTTTAGACAGCAATTCAGCTGGAGGACTTTCATTAAGGAGTCTCCCCGTGCGTGGATTTTGGCCCAGCCGAACCTGGAGGATGGAAAGGATGTAGAGATCCAGCACAAAGGACCAACTTGTTGGAGAAATTTAAAAATAACTCTTATAACTCCAATAAAAGGAAGCTGACCATGAGACGATGATAAAATCCAATGGTGTATTTATTTTCTTGCAGCAAGGGAACAAGTCACAACAAGGTCTTACAGAGGAGTTGTTCAAATGCAGAAAGTGTGCACCCCAAATATATATACAGGAGTGGGTAATTAGCTAGTTGTCAAAGCAGTGGCTGTAATCAATCCTATGTAAAAGTGGTAAGATAGAAAAGGGAGGATTCCATTCTCTTCATTCCCAGATGCTTCGAGCCAGGTTGTCTCGTCCTCTCCAACATCTGGTGTCCTCTAGGGGCCCCTGTGAACACAGGTGAATAAATTACCCCAAAACAAACAAGTTCCTCCCGGGGCAGCTGGTAGCCTAGTGGTTAGGGCATTTGCCCTGCGACCAGAAAGTCTGGGTTCGATTCCCAAGACCGCTAGGCACTGCTGAGGTACCCTGAGCAAGGTACTGTCCCCACGCACTGCCCCCCGGGCGCTGTGTTCATGTCCCCCATCTCCCATCTCCCCTTGTGTGACCATGCACCCGCTCTTTGCACAACCTCTCCCCATTGCATGCCCCCAGCTCACGCTCCACCCTTGCATGCCTGACCAGTTTTTACAGAGATTTTATCAGTATCTAGTGAATTTCTATTTCATTTCTTATTGATGACGGCATATATTTATTGAAGTCTTTTCCTTTGCGTAAGAGCAAATCATTTTTTGTTTCAAATCCTTAGTGAACCGCGTAAATGAACTCATGGCCAATGAGTGCAAATGAGATTTTTGAAGTATATTATCTACACCTGAATTAAAGACTAATTGTTTTCTTTTCCAGCATATTAACAAGTTTGTACAAACGTGTCAAGGTTGTTGTTTTCTTTTTATATTTGAAGTTCTATGTAGATGCTCCATTTTTGCTTAAAGAATATACAAAAGTACAATTTGACCAAAACTGGCAATGCGTTATTTGTCATTACATCCTTAATTATGCCAAATTGTGCATATTAGCTTTCTGCAAAAAGCAGATTAAAGTCAAACATTTTCAGCATCTTGAATAATACTGGACAGATTTGGTAGATGAAGAGAGGCTTAAGGACCCTAAAATAAATATGACTGACTTGAAAATGACAACCAACCCTGTAGCCTCTCAAGTGAAGAAAATGTATATGTAATATGTAATGTAAGGTGAATTTATTGTGAAGATCTGAGATTTAAGCCTGTAACTGTTGTATAGTAGCTGTAGGATCTTTGTATTTCGTTTTTGAGTAATGTTGAATTTGGAAGTACAATGTTATCAGTATGGATATAGGGTTTATGAGCTATTCTGTGTAATGTTAGACTTGTGACTCCTAACATTGAGTAAATTTTAAACTTTTAAGCCTTGATGTCAAAATTCTTTATGACCTGAGAATCTGGTAAAAATAAAAACATCTTAAGACTAGATTTTGGAGAACATACAAGATTTTATTGGTTCACTTGATTCAGTTCAATTTTGTCATTATAAATGTACATTAGTAGTAATTAATTTGGGATGTTCTCAGGTACAAAACAGTTTTAAACTTCAGCATGCAAAAGGAAGATTATTAGGGTTTTTTTCCTAGTCATTAAAAGAAGGAATAACTAATGTATCAGGAATGCAGATGTCAAACTGCTATATTCAACATTGGAATCAGTTTTAGATCCAGAATTATTACCATTTGTATTGTTAATCATTGCTGATCTCTCTCTCTCTCTCTTTCTCTCTCTTTCGCTATATCTGTCTGTCTCTGGCTCTCTCTCTCTCTCTCGCTCTCTCTCTCTCTCTCGCTCTCTCTCTCTCTCTCACTATGTCTTTCTCTGTCTCTCTCACAGGCAGGTGCTTTGCATTTCGAGGTGAACGAGGAAATGATGAACCTGCTATTGAAATGATTAAAGTGTCTCATCTAAAGTGAGCAAGATGCTCTAAAACATTTTCAGATGTTTGATTCGTACACATTCTAGTGTGTGCCCGGACATGCACAGCAGTTCTTAGTTTCTTATTCCCTAGCATCTTCTTCTTAGTGCCCACAATCACCCATCCATCTGTAGTGGCTCTCTTTACAATACCCATTGAAGTATTTCAAAGAATGGGATAACTTGGTAATGGTCATGACAGGGTAAAAGTTTTCAGACCACACAGTGGTGTTTCAGAGACTGAAATGTACAGGACCTCGATGCAGTCATTTAGCTTGCAGTGCATAGCCTTTGCATGGTTTAGTTCTGGTCCTTGTAAACTTGACCTCTAGAGTAAGAGAAAAGAATAAAGAAATGGAAAAAAGGCGTTTTGATAGTGGCTGTTGACTTTGGAATATTGAAGCTGTAAATACTTTTGATAATATTCCTCATAGCCTACATTTTCCAGCCTCTCTTTATGCATTACCTGCCTCTCTTTATCCATTAGAATAAACGGGTTGTGAGTTAAAAACTGTTATACTTAAATTACCTATATATTCTGAATGTCTGATCGTTCTTGCACTTAATTTTAAAAAAATCTTTAGCCCAAAACACTTCTTATAGCTTCATCATGAAAGCCCAGATCTAAACTACTACAAGCTGGATATACGTATGCATGTCCGCTCATTGTGGCAGTTCTACACCACTTAATGGGATCATTTTTGGTCTGTGGTAAGGGGGTTATTATTTAAATGGGGCTGAAAAGTGTATTTCTTGCACGTCCCTCCAATACAAAACCCTTCCTTTTTTTGGCCTCGTCCACGCGGATGTTCGAATCTTGGATAAATGAACACACTCTGAATGCCATATGTGTTTTTGTTGCATTTTGTAGCTGCGCTTGATTGACTTCAGTGAGGCATTACATTGGCGTTTGTTTAACGTTGTTTAACACCAATTATTCTGTCCAAAGTGTTTACATGTATATCGTCTTTGTGGGTAGTTCTGCATTGAAACATGTATGCAGCTGTAGTCAATATTATTGTCAAAATTATGATAGACAGACTCAGATGCTGCTGGATTAACAGCATTAACCGTAGGAGCTAGTGGTTCAGAGGAGAAGAAAGGTTAATGAAGGGTAAAATAATTGGGAAGGTGGAGGTGGGTAGAATGTGAATCTGGTGTGTGAAAAGGGTGCAGGAAAGGCTGATGGCTGCAACTGTGGTGTTGAATATTCATGAGACATGTTCATGGAACATAAATCATGGGACATATTCAGTCCTCCAGAATGTCAACCAAACAGCATGTAAACACAACAGTAAAGTTTGGGGGGTTTTTTTCTTTATGTTTGTCAGGATTTCAGCAAAAATTGATGCCAAGAAAACGTGCATCATTTATTTGACTCCACCTGAACACGCAGCCGACCGAGCGCAGGTGATGAACGCACATGTGGACGCTTTGATTTGCTCCAGTGAGCAGAAAAACTGTTGCCATTCAGTCCATGCTCACCTGACACTTCGAACACCAGAAAAATGCCTGATTCAGACATCCGCGTGGACGTGGCCTTAGAGAGTGATTGATATATCTGAGATTTGATTTGTGTAAATAATATTTGTGTTTATGTTGGCATCTGTAGGCAGTACCTGGTGGTGGTGTTCAGAGACAAGCCCCTGGAACTTTGGGATGTCCGCACTGGGACCCTGCTCCGTGAGATGGCCAAGAACTTCCCGACCGTTACTGCACTGGTAAAGACCACCTTGTAATACATGTTTTTCCATTTACATTTTCTAAATGAAAAAGTTTGAGCACTTAACATGATGAGGGCAATAAGTTGACCTAAATAACTTAAGGAGCATTTCGTTGAAATAAAGGATAACGAATACACACATAAACATATGGTGGTGGTAGCTTAGTGAGTAGGACGCTTGCCTCTGGTTTAAGTCCTACCATCATCTGACCACCAATGGATTCCTGTGCAATACCCTTACTTGTTACTTTCACAAAACTTTTAAACTCTCTGATGAGACTAAGCCATTTAGTGTTACTCTTCCAAATATCCCTAATGGTTATTATGTTAATTACTAATGCCAGATACTTCTTCATGTGTCACAATAATGGTAATAACTGTTTAATAATATAAAAACATTTAGCTGGATACTTAGCTAAAACGGATTTAAAAATGAAAAAAATAACAGTCCTAACAATGTAAAACTGGTCCAAAGTACCACTCATTCTGTAAATATTTCACATTAAAAACTTTATACCTTGTTTAAGGAAACAGAAATAGTATTACACTATCACAACAATGCTGTTACCCAAAGAGTTATAAAATTAATCTACTTTTATAATTTTGCTGTTATTATTGCTATTATTATTGCTTAAAACAAGTGAGTCTGTGTGTGAATGCATACGCCTGTCTGTGCTCATGCACGATTCTTATCACCTCTCAGGTTGAGAAATGAGTCTGGAAACTTTAGCTCGCTCAGCAAAGAGCCCGACTTCGTTATCTGGCAGAGGAACTCATAAAGCGAACTCTTGTCCAGCCCTTACTGCAGGGCCAGTAAACATTGTAACGACGCTATTGAAGGCAGCTAGCAAATAAACCCGCAATAATGTTAATAATACATGCCTTTCCTCAGCTTCCTCTGCCAGCTCATTTCCATATTGATTGCACCCTCTGGGTAAATGTCTATATCGCTAGCTTCTAATGGTCAAGGCCTGAATTATATCCACAGCCCCTGTGTTTTTGTTTTTGGCTTGTGACTCTGTGTCTGTGTGTGGGTGTCTTTGTGTGTTTGTCTTTGTGTGTTTGTCTGTGTTTGGCTTTGTATGTATGTATGTATGTATGTCTGTGTGTGTATGTACTATTTGTGGGTGCATTGCATTTTTATGAGAAAATAATATAATACACAAAATATTTTATCTGAAGGGCAATAGTTGGACAAGGAATTAACCAATATTTCTTGACATTTAAAGAAAGGATTTATATGTTTCCCCTAGAAACCTGTAAATTGTGCTAAGAGTTTTCACACACAGGCCTGATTTTAGCGCTCTAAAAATCATTCAAGATTTAACATTATGTACAGCAAAGGAACATTTAACCTTAATTAATAAAGGTAAGATAAGATTAGGTGAGATAACCCTTTATTAGTCCCACAGGTGGGAATTTTGCAGCGTTATGTAGAGCAGCATAACCAATACAGTACAAGCGATTTAAAGCATGATTATAACATAAGCATGATTAAGGTAATGTGTACAATTTTTAACATATTTGTCTGAGCTGTTAGGTCAGGAGTTAAGACACCAATGGAGTGCTATGACTTTTGCACTAAAATATGTAAAGCAAAGTATTAATTGTTCCAGTCATTTTTGCTCTTTTTCATGTATTCATGAACATACACCAGCTATTTGTATACCAGCTGAGAATTGTTATCATCCAGTTTGACTAACCATTTAGCCTGCTTGTGTGAGGGTGGAGGCAATTTACTCAAGAACTGAAACTGTTTTGTTTAATGACGCTGTTGTCTGATAATGTGTTGAAATGCACGACTTACCAGTCCAGCTGAAATAGATAAATTGGCATTTGCACATGCCCTCATCAATAGCAACTTAATGGATAGCACAAAATAAATCATGATAAATAAGAAAGATGAGAGATGGAAATACAGAAGCAGATAAGGGTGTACACTGTGACATATCTCTAAAAACACAAGAAGATGCTCAATATCAAAGACATAGAAGTGTTAGAAGATACCTAGGGAGATGCTCCCTCAATATTTAGTTGCAAATTTGATATTAATGTGAGATTTTTTTTTTTTTATAACTGACCAGAGTCAGCTTATACCAAGTCATTTATGGGTTAGAACGACTCAATTCGTAGCATTCACAGGCTAATTATTTTTCATTAAAACATGACAAACAGTGACATATCTTTTTGTGTATAACAGATTAGTGTCTTTAAGTTTGTTTGGGAATGTGCTGTGTGTTTTGCTGTTTCTTAGCCTTTCTTTGGTTTTGAGCTTTTGGTCCATTCCCGGCCCCCTTATACATGATGGATTGACTCGACCATTTTTGCTCTTTTCCCCATACATGAACAATTATGTTATAGCGTGGTTGCTATGAAACCAGTGTTTGAAGACATGGTTTTGAACTTCCATTGTTTTCAGAAACAGGTGCCCTACCTGCTACGGCACCTGGGAAGGGGCTGCCAGCGCTTTTTTACGGGGGTGACTGAATACGTAGCAGCATTCACGGGCTGATCATTTTTATTAAACAACAATAGTCACACATGTCTTTTTCTATGTAACTGACCTCTGGAAGTCCGTTTTATAAGTGTGCTATGTGTTTTGCTCCATGTTTCTTTCTTCGTGTTTGTTTTATTTTTGTGTGATGTCATAGACTCTCCTGACCATTTTCTGTCTCTCAATATGTTTTAGTTTTAACCAGTTTTTAAAAACAATCACTACTCAGCTCCTAATCAATCAATCTCAAAGTGTTATACGCGTGCACTCATACAGATATTAAATTTGGCTTTTGATGTTGGAGCATAACAAATGATTAAAATGTTTCAGTGAGTGTTATTGAATTCATTTCTAGATTATTGGTCAAATTTGGGGCAGCTAGTGGTCTAGTGGGTAGGATGCTTGCTTCCAAGAGATCATGGGTTCGAGTCTTACCTTCAGCACACCACCACTGGGTTCCTAAGCAAGAACCTTAACCCAAAGTTCACACTGTGTGCTGTAGTGTGTTCACGTATGACAAAAAGACACCTAAACTAGAGTTGTATAAACAGAAATCGATTTGAGTGTCTGGGACTCTGTTTTAAAGTGTTCAGTTTTATAAGCAATTATGTTTTGTGTGTGCTTGTGTAGGAATGGTCTCCCTCTCACAACCTGAAGAGTCTGAAGAAGAAACAAATGGCAGCTCGCGAGGCCATGGCAAGACAGACCACGCTGGCGGATGCTGAGCAGAGCAGTGTGGAGTCCTCTGTCATCAGGTCAGACTAAAGACTCAAAGGTCAAACACAGTTCATCCTAAGGTTGTGTGGCTGCCCCTGCCCACAAAACATAATGGGATCATCGCTGTCATTCAGTTTGCATATTCTCAGCTTCAGACACACGCAACATTATTGTCTAAGATCTCTCTGCGTATCACTGTTTCAGTCTATTGCAGGATGCAGAGAGCAAAGCAGAGACGAGCCAGGGCATGTCCGCCCGGGAGCACTTTGTGTTCACTGACACGGATGGCCAGGTCTATCACATCACCGTGGAGGGTAACACTGTGAAGGACGGAGCACGCATACCCCCAGATGTGAGTACACACACACACACACACACACACACACAGACACACACACACACACACACAGACACTTAATTTTGTCTGCCTTAAATTTTTCTTGTTTCCTCTTATTTATTCCCTTGTTCATCCACAGGTACTGGTAACCTTTGGGCCTCAAGGACAGTTTTCTCCCTAGAATGTATATTATTAGTATATTATTATTTAAATTAAAATCTACAAATACCTCCTGCCGTGCACCTCATAGTACTTCATTTGAACAGAATATTTCCCACCCTTCTCCCCTAAAATACACCAGCAAATGGAATAGCACTTAAGAAGATACATTTTGGCTCAAATGTATGCAAAATACTTCGGGACACACTGAGTCTGACAACATGACTGCTGAAACAGCATTTCCGTCAATATAATCAACAATGAAAAGGTCAAAGCCGCCTGGTGCTTATTTTAGAAAAGACAAAAGAAGGTACGTACTGTAGAGTATAGGGCCTGTCATTATGAACATTTTATCTACCAAAAAGATAATTCCGCTTTCATGGCTGCTTGACCAAAGTTCAGGAAATTAAAATAAAAATGTAGATAATGGGTAAGAAACGATTAGATCATTAGTGAGATGGCCAAATTAATTTTAAGCAGCTTGTTAAATAATAATAAATGATATTAAATATATATACAGCAAATTAAATATGCTGCAAATGTACCACAGAATCTAACACACTGCCATGCACATTTGAGAGTTATATTAGACCCAAACACACCTGATCCAGCTCATACACTTGTTATGACTGGGTAACAGTTCCTTGGAATGCACTAGAACCCATTTTGACCTAAAACAACTGTATGCTGGAAGAAAGCTATAGGTAGAGTGAGTTAGTTCAAATGTGAAAGGTGGTTGGTGGTACATCCTTGTCTGATATCACCTAGGACACAAAATGATCCAGGACTGCCAGTACCTTTGGTCTTTTTTTCCTCTCTCTCATTCACCCTTCTTTGATTGTTTCCACTCCCGTTGGATACTTGTCAAAGAAAGCCTGATGCCTGCTGTCCATGTTCTGCTCTCCCACTTTATTCTATTTGTAATGTAGGCTGTTAGATTAGTATAGTGTCACATGCACTTGGGGTTGATCCAGGTTGAACAGATTCATTCTGGTTTTCCTCCTCTCTCCCATTGGGGTGGTAGTAGCTTGGTAGGTAAAAAACTTACCTGTGACCTTGATGACCACAACATCGCAGGTTTATAACCCCCCACTTTCTACCATTGTGTCCATGAGCAAGACACTTAACCCTCAGTTGAAACTAATGACTAAGTCGCTCTTTTAAATATGTTTTCTTTTTTTCCTTATATGATCTCCTTACGTTTTCCTTTACACTGTATTTGACAATGAGCATCTTCTTGTGTTGCTAGTCATATGTCAAATAGTGTTTTTCCTGTCTTTCCATCTCTTATCTTTCTTATTTATCATGATTTATTTTGTGCTATTCATTAATGTCTTCGTGTTATTTGTTCCCCACTAGCCACTTACTCCCTTCCGATGTTTTTTCTCTCTTGAATTTCTCAAATTTCTCAATTTTCTCTGCTCAAAAGGTGAAGTTATTTGTCACTGCCTGTTATGTATTAAAATATCTAGACCTTGAAATGTATTCTTTTAACAGTGTATTCAAGCAAGTAGGAGCAAAAATGAAATAGAATGAAAATCAACCAGCTTGGTCTGAGTTGCCTGATGCATTTTTAAAACTTTTAGCTGAGCACTGGTATTGTGATGAAAAAGGAAGCGTTTGCATGAAATAATCATTATAAAGACTTGGGAACACTCTATGAAAAAAACATGTATGTTAGGCGCTAAAAAAAAAATCAGAATCAAAGTACAAATTTTGTTCATAACCAAATTGTCAGAAAAGAAAAAAAGAGAAAAAAATGGAAATTTACACTTACTTAATGTTACATTATTAATATTTGTAATGATAATGTTTTAGGGCAAATCTTTAACTTGGTCATAAATTGTAATCTATCAAGAATGGAATTGCAAACATCATATACTCTCTGTGGTCACATAGCTTAGCCATTTTGTACAGGAGTAGAGAAATAACAGGGTTTTTGCAGAGAACAGCAGACAGAGGCATAGTTAGAGTTGAAGCAGAGTATTGGTTCTTGGTCCTCATTAGTTGAAAAACCAGCAGCCATCTGCACAGATGCATTGGTTAATAGAGATGAGAGAATAGGTCCTGGGAGCAGATTTGCAGCCATCTGACTACAGGGTTGCAGTAGACGCTTTTGTTTGTGTGTGATGATGAGTGCATCAGAGGCAACAGACGCAATCTGTTTCCTCTCTGTGTGCTACTCTTTTCATTCTTGCGAGACTGATGATGATAAACAGATGAACCCAACTTTGTGTGATTTGCATTCTTTGTTTTGAAATGTATCTTAATTTGCCCAGTGTGCTGTCAGATCTATAAGCTAGCCAGTTTTTGTATGATGTGTGTGTGCAAATCATGTGTTTGCAAGCCATTTCTGCCTGTCGCAGTTAGTAATTCTGACCATCATGGACTCTTGTAGGGTAGCATGGGCAGCATTGCCTGCATTGCATGGAAAGGAGACACCCTGGTTTTGGGAGATGTAGATGGAAACCTGAATTTCTGGGATCTGAAGGCCCGTCTGTCCAGGTATGGATATGTCTTCATGTAATTGCAGACTGTAGAATGCGATTGATTCAGATTATCCAGAAAAATGATCCTTGAACTTGTTATCCAGAAAATGCATAAACATCCAGTGATGTCCCTTTCCGTAACTGATGATTGTAAGTCACACTGGATAAGGGCGTCTGCCAAATGCCATTAATGTAAATGTAATGTTCAGCCCACATGTTATGGAGTGCATTGTCTTGACATAAATCTCATTCTTCATCTAGGGGTATTCCCACACACCGTGGATGGGTAAAGAAGATACGTTTTGCTCCTGGAAAGGGCAACCAAAAGCTCCTAGTGATGTACACTGATGGGGCTGAGGTGTGGGATACAAAAGAGGTGGGCTTGAGTTCCTTTGCTGTTCATTTGCATATAGTTGTCAAGGACATTCATGTTTTATTACAGGGATTCTAATGAATGAAACCAGTTACCATTGAAGGTCTCATATCATAATTTTTCATTAACTTAATTGTTGACGTTTCAAACATTTCATTTCCCAAACTTTCCCAGCCAACTTTTGTAATGCCTTGCATTTGCATCAATAGAGTGTGTATTGTTCAAATGGGAAACTATCAGAAAGTAGCTTATTTACAGACTCATACCAGCTTGACATTATATAGAAGAGAAATTATACACTAAAGAAAATAAAAATTACAAATATAATTAAACACAATAGATAACTCCACTTGGACACCTATCTACTTTGAAATATTAGTTTTTCCCCTCCTCAATTTGAGAACACCCTAAAAAACACTATTGATCTAAAGAGTTGGACTATAGTAATATACTCTCAATGAGGTAAAAACACACAAAATGATTTTCCTTTCTTTACATTTATAAAATATATTTACATGTTGATGTTTCTTTGTTTGTTCCTTTAGGGGGGGATTTTTTAATATATAGCTAGCTAGAGTTTTATTTGTGGGAACACTGCCAACATAGGTGTAAATCACAGCTTAATTCCAGCTAGCTGATGGAAGAAATTACATTTAATCTAGTTACAAAGATTTATTTCAAAACATATTTTATATGTTTATTTCAATAGTAAGTATTGGCAAAACTGATATACTCTCAAAATGTATATCTTGTAAAAAGTTGAGAGGTATGGGGTTTTTGTAAAAACTGCTTCACAAATTTAGAAATGTAATTTTTTCATCATTTAGCGCAACGTACACACGAGTTAAATGTGTTTTATTTTGGTACATTTTCTTGCTGCATAATTGTTTATTGTTAAATCTAAATGTTAAATCTTAAATCTAAATCTAAAAACCCCGTGATCCAGAGTTATTAGCAGAAAATGGTTCACCTTGCCCGGGTGTTCTATTAATTTTGTCCATGGTGAACGGTTTTCTGCTAATAATTCTGGATTGCGAGGGGTTTGCCTTAATAGCCCCTGCAATCCTTTAGCCCTATCTAAAGATTTAAATTATTACTGTGAAGTTTCACATTTAAAGTGCGAGATATATTTTTCATATTTAACATTTAGATTTAAGATAATTTAAGGCAATCCTCCATGTTGGTGAGGGCATATCACAGCATGCAGTCCAGCCCCCTCCTATGTAACAGCCAATTGTAATCATGGCTGAATTAGCATATCTTCTAAACATTTAGAGCTTCTAAACATTTAGATTTAACATTTAGAATTAAGATTTAACATTTAAATTCAGATTTCACATTTAACAATTACACAGCAAGAAAATGTACCGAAATATAACAATTTGTTTAACACATTTAACTTTTGTGAAAATTGTGTGAACATTGCACTAAATTATGAAAATGACACCTCTAAATTTACAAATGACACCCCACAGAGAAGAGTATAAAATTAATTTATAGTCATTTTGATTCACAATTACATCGTGTTACAAAATATTATGGGATGAAACAGTTTTTAACCTTAAAAGTTTTTACTTCAGAAGCTTGTAAACAAGCTTATATTGTGGAACAATATAGGACAGCCAATCAGAAGAGTCATCTGCAAAAATTTTACATTCAAAGTCATGTTTTATACTAAGTGAATCTTAGCATTTAGAGCCTTAACAGCCTTTAATTTGAAAGTGTAAAAAGAGGGTGGAAATTAATCATGTTTTTGATAAAACCCACACAATCAGAGGATGCCCTCATGAAAGAAAATCTTTTGCTCCTTGAAAACGAATGCACAAAATGGTTTAAAAATACATTATTTGAAATCAAAAGTGATAATGATAATTTGAAAAAAATCCTGGCAATCTGTAGTATGTTTATGATCAGTAGCACCGCGATTTGTGATAAAGAACATGGAGGTGGACTGTGTGTTTACGCAAACTCTGAATGGTTTCCAAATGCAGCGGTAGTTTCTATGCATTTCCCTGAAATGGTGGAATTTATCATGGTTATAGGTCTGCATTTCTATCTGCCTTGTAAGCTAAGCTCGTTTGTAGAGTCCTCCGTTTACATTTACATTCACGGCATTCGGCTGACGCTCTTATCCAGAGCAACGTACATCAGTTTCTTAAACCTGTAAACAGCTTAAATCCATGTCGACTTTTCAACCATCAAATAATACGTAACCAACTCCTGCCAAACAATACCAGAACATCATAAGCCATAGAGAAGTCAAGAGAAGAGAAAGGAAGAGAAAGGATTTTTTTAAGTAAGCAGTAGAATACAATAGGTAGTTAGTTGCCAGGGTGCTCTTTGAAGAGGTGGGTCATCAGGTGGCGCATGAAGACAGCGAAGGACTCCACACATCTGATCGGTAGAGGGAGTTTGTTCCACCACTGGGGGGGGGGGCGAGACTGAGAAGAGTCTCCCTCTTCTTTTGAACAGCGGAGGCTCGAGACGAGCTGTGCTTGAAGCCGTGAGAGGACGAGAAGTGACACGTTGTTTGATCAGTGCTGTTATGTATGGGAGTGCAAGTCCATTCTTGGTCTTGAAAGCAAGTGTTAAGGATTTGAACTTAACACGAGCAGCCACAGGGAGCCAGTGGAGGTTCCTTAGTAAAGGTGTGGTGTGAGTAAAAAGGTGTGGTGTGAGTTCAAGGAACGTTGAACACTAACCTGGCAGCAGCGTTCTGACTCAGCTACAGCGGTTTGGTTACCTTCTGTGGCAGTCTGGCCAGTAATAGTCCAGTTTGGAGATGACCAGGAACTGGACGAGAATCTGTGTAGCTTTTGTGGTGAGGAAGGGTCGGATGCTTCTGATGTTGTAGAGAAGGTATCTGTATGTTCTAGAAATCTCGTCAACGTGCTGCAAGAAAGACAGATCTTCATCTAGTGTAACACCAAGATTTCTTACCTTCTTAGAAGGGATGATAACCGATTTCCCAAGACAAACGATGAAATCATGGCTCGGTGAAGGGCCCCCTTTGATGAAGAGGAGCTCAGTCTTACTGGGGTTCAGCTTGAGGTATTGGGCCGTCATCCAAGAGGAAATGTCGGCCAGACAGTCGGAGATGCAGGTTGAGGCCTGGTTATCGTCGGAAGGGAAAGAGAGGATAAGTTGTGTATCATCAGCGTAGAAGTGACAAGAAAAACCATGTGAAGCTATTACATCCCCAAGAGAACCAGTATAGAGAGAAAAGAGAAGTGGTCCTAGGACCGAACCCTGTGGGTCACCAGTGGATAGTCTATGTGGAGCAGACTGGGTGCCTTGCCATACGTGTACATACCACTTAGCACTGCTATGAGGCCATAAACAGTTTGCAAACCACATATTTATTTATGTATTCATTTATTTAAATAATTGGTGACAACTTCAACCATGCAAACCTGAATACTATTTGCATTCTACCAGCAAGTGGACTTTGTGACCAGGGAGAAACTGTTTGGATCATGTTGACATCAATATGAAGGACACATACAGAGGAGAACCATCTAACGACCTCGGATCATATCTCTGAAAAGATTACACTGGACAAAACTGAAATTGTTATTGACTTAAAAAGGTCTATGTTATATAGTTCATTTTTTATTTTTCACTGTGTAAATTTATCCAGTAGGACTGTTACAACATCCTAAATAAGCCTACAATTATGTAATTTTGCATCACATTGCACAATACCATCATGCGCACATCACCCAGAGTTTATTGCGTCATTTTCTGATGCAATGCAGTACTTCTGATATACCGCCCTAATTGATCTGCTGGAGATGCTGATCCACCTGTAAAAAACTCATATGTGAGGATATTGTGCATCATATGTGGTCAACAACTTGCCTCTTAATGTAAACAAAACAAAAGAAAAAATCTGGTCATTCACATCTCAAATGATATTACCTAGTCAATAAACACTGTTCAGGCTATAAAAGCACAACAGTGTCTTCACTTTCTGTTAAGTCAGAGTACCTCCATCTATCCGCAAAACATTCTTACAGGGGTACCACTGAAAGTGTCTTAACCAGCTGGATTACAGTCTTGTTTGGTAGCTGGATTGCCATTGACCACAACACCATGCAGCTGAGAAGCTATTCGGTGTGCCTCTGTCCTTCCTGCACTTGCCTCAAATGCTGCTTTGGACAAGCAGTCGGTATTGTGGAGGAAAATACTCAACCCTTGCACAGTTTGTATGCTCTTTTGCCATCATGCATGCTCTACTGTAACATCCACTTGGGCACCTCCAGGCTGTAGTGTAGCTTCATTCAGCAAACTGAATGACTTCTCAACACGTATGGTTTCTGACAACTGCTCTAACGCACTTATTCACATAATTTCTTTCTTTGTTGTGTATAGTCTAGTGTCTTGTGTCTGATGCCCCTATCTGCATAGTGGACACTTATTGTTATTGTGTGGTATTTTTTATTGTGTATTGATACTGTTATATGTGTACTGTGATCACAGAGGAACTTTGTTTCATCTCACTATGTACTTGTAAACAGTCACTGATGACACATACTTATTCTAAAATAGTCAAAAGTCCTATTTTGATTTCATCAGAACAGAGGATGTTGCTTCTTACAATCTGCAAATTCTTAATGTGCTTTTTGGCAAACTCTAAGTGGGCTGCCATGTGCCTCTTAGTGAGGAGTGGCTTCCATCTGGCCACGTTACCATAATGGCCAGATTGTAGGAGTGCGTTTGCTATGGTTGACCTCCCTGACCAAGGACCTTCTTCCAGGGAGGGTTTTGGTGGTTCTAAAGGACTTCCATTTTGAAATAACTAGCGCCTTTCGGGACCATCAGTGTTTTTGTATCCTTCCCCAGATTTATGCCTCGACACAATCCGGTCTTGGAGGTCTACAGACAATTACCTGCTCTGATATGCACTGTGAGACCCTATATAGACATGTGTGTGCCATTCAAAATCCTGTTCTATCAACTGAATTTAGAATAGGCCTGTAATGTAACAAAATGTGGAAGAAGTGAATGGGTGTGAATACTTTCTAGTGGCTCTGTATATTGTATCACTGTGTAGCACGTAGTATTGGACTCTCTGGCAGTTTTCTTGCTGCATTCAGTTCAGGAAGAAGGGCTGTGTCCCTTGTGTTCAGGATGTTTATTGCTCTTCTCACTTGGTAGTAAAAGTACATCTGAGAGAGCCCTTTTTTCAGAGGCTTAAAGGCTTTGCAGGAGATGTTTGCACATTTCAGCTTGTTTGAGGTTGGATGTCATTATCATTTTGTTTCAGTTTTGCTGGGAATCCCTTTCTGGTATCTCTTTCTTTTGCTTTATTCACTGTATCATTTACCTCAAGGCTCGCCCAAGGGTAGAAGTGTTATGTAATTAGAAGCAAGAGCGGGTAGCTTATGAATGAAAATACAGCCCTTTCAGTGTTAGATATGGGAAGCAAAACAATTGTAGATGTAGCACCCTGAAAACACCATCATATTGTGTTTTCATATGAAGTTCATATGAAATGACAGATTTGTCTATGGTCTATTATAGGTCTATTATTTGTCATTTACAAGATGTGAAATATTTAATGCAGTCAATGCTTATGGCAAAAAATGATATATCCCCAACCCTTCCACTGCTTTGTATCTGTTTTTGCATCCTTGTAACCCAAGGGTATCCGATCTGAAACATAATTCCATGTTTGAATTTTTTTAATTATTTTCGTTAAGCACATCGTAACATTCACCACATTACCTTTCTGGAAAGGAGTGCTATTAAGAAGCTGCACACAGAGTGATTTAAATATGTCTGCACTAAGGGAATGGGTCATGGGAAAGCTGGGTAAGTGTAATGTTTTATGTTAATAATAGGGCTGTAAAGCGATTAATTAAAATTAACTAGTTCATTGCAAATCTGGAAAAAATTAATCGCGATTAATCGCAATTCTATGTCAACCCAATATATAATATATTATGAACACACTAAGTCATCAATTTTACAAAGAAGGCTTTGTTTATTTCTTTTTTCCCAACTCTGTCACACTTTTAAAAGCTGTGAGATAAAAACAAAACTTACTTTTGAATAGAAAATGCATAAC
>JBBPDC010170172.1:0-17178 GCA_037974485.1 Hemigrammopetersius urotaenia | reverse complement strand
GGACACAACAGGGACATGAACCAATCGGAGACACAGGAAGGTTAACAGGAAACTAACACAGGTGTAAGGGATCACATTTACTTTATACACAGAAGAGGTTTGGCTGATCAATGAAGACATCTTCATTGATCAGCCAGATTTAGGTTCAGTTCAGAATTGTGTATTTTTTTCACTAAACTACAGCTTCAAATGTTAGTGCTGTGCTGTCTTTTGTAATAATTATAATTAGTCATACAATATTGGTCTTGCCAACCTTGTTTAATCAAGGTGTCTGCATTATACTATAATCCATATCTCAGAAGCGATGTTCCCAATATGATTATGTGTGGGCCATCAAGCTCCCCAGTGCTATTTCAGTGTAAATGGCCTCAAGCTGTCATCTTCCCCCAAGTTCCCCAACATAAATATTAGTGTCGTGTATTTCTAGCAAAGCCCAACATCTATCATGCATGGTTAGTGGCAGTGATCCAAAAAGTACAGTACACGGCAAAGACTTCATCGTTCAGGGTAATTATGGGATAATTGATTAGCATGCCTCCCGCTACAATAACTGTCTGTTAGGAGCGAAATCAAAGGTGTGCTGTATGGAGAACTTGGGAAAAATTTGCTTAGTTTTAGCTAGGGAAACCCTATGTGCTTGTCTAAAATTACTCTGGACTGGCTCTTGAGAGAATAAAAGACCTACTGTAATGGAAGCAATAACTGCCATCAGCCTATTAAAAAGGCACAGTTAAAGGTAAAAAAAAAAATGTGAACAGCTATAAGTCCCATGATTGCGTGCTACGGTTTTACACGAGTCAGAATGCAAATAGAGAATACATTGCATGCCCTGCAAATCTGATTACAAATTTGGTATGCATATTGAGACGGTTCTGCAGATTCTCTTGATCACAGTAACCAGGCAGATGTCATAGCAACCAACGAGGACTGGCAAACCACTTGCAAAGCAGAGGTTTTTTAAAAAGCATTAGCAGAGGTTTTCAAATCATAACTTTTACAGAAAACATTTGAATTTAGGGGTCGAGACAGTCATTCAGTTGTGGATAGTGTGAAATGGTTCACTGTAGGAAAAAAATCAAATTACTTTATAGTGGTGGCAAATGGAGCCAGGGCTCAAATATAGCCATTGATATGCAATACAAACCATAGATTAGTAATGATGATGGTAAACCAATGTGCACATCTAAAAGAAATCTTCTAAACTTCCTTTTCACCAGATGATAAAACATTCTCTGAAAAGTCAGACTGAAAGCTTTAATTACTTTTTCATTAAAAATATGGTAAAAATATGTGAACAGAACACAATTACAGCAGTAGAAAAATGAAACAATCCAGCAACTGTTTTTGATTTCCTGCACCTGTCTGATTTTGATGTCTATACCATGGTCATGGACATCCAGCAGATATCATGGTCAGGTTCCCTGATTTTCATGAAGACATATACTAGCTGTGGTACCCCCTCCACCATGACGGTGATGCATTGTCCTCTTGAAAAATACCCAGATTCCAGAGTCAATTATGAGGCCCAGCGATTATCCCTTGCAAAGTTTATTGAGACAGGCTTGAGGATGATGTTACATTGTCTATTTCATAGTCTGAACTAACTCCTATCTGCCCTACCGGTGAGACGAGGACCTCTTATCTCTCTGTTGTTGGCTCTCCAGAGCCTTTCAAGATTAAAGAGCCTGCACAAATTGGTTTGCCCTAGCAGATACACTGGGGTCAGGTCACGGTCGTGCTCAAGAACAGAGAGATGAACATAGAAAAACAAAAAGCAGAGAGGCAAACATATAGGAAACAAATGTATGTGTTAAGGAATGTTGGATAGTAAAGATGATCTGAAAGTCCTAAAAAGGAGAAGAACTAGAGTGTAAAGGCGAAGTATTATGTGAAAAAATATATGGAATATTTTTATATGTCTCTGTGATCAGGCAGCAGCATCAGTCTTATGTGTAAAAACTCAGAGGACATGTGTAGGCCATTCTAGGCACAATTTTTCAAAAGGGGGAGGTGGGTGATTTGTGGCTGTGGTTGTACCAAACTATGACCCCTTGTTGGTGCTGCTAGGTTGCCTTAGCCAAGAAATGTTCTTGTGGTTATTAGTTGTTCTGGATAGTGTATATAGTGGCTATTTTTGCTCTGAACTCCTGATTTCCACATGAATTCTGTGAAGCTTACCAAAATAAACTGCTCTTGGCTCTAACATATCAGATGTCTCCAAAGTCCTGTTAGAGCTGCCAATTAGTGATGCCTACTCAGTCTTTGAAATTGAGGTAAAACCTATGATCCGCACGTGCTCTCACCTGTGGGATTGCACTTCACACAGTGTAGATGGAAAGGGGGAGATGGGTTAAAGAAGGATTTTTAAGCCTGGAGTCCCTAGAATGTAAATGTGAGGGGGGATGTGCAGTGTGGATAAAGACTGCCTTTGATGTCTGACAGTGTATGGGAGGCACTTTGGTTTGAGCAGGTTAAGAACTGTGTCTGGTTCACTACCATTGAAGACATGGGGCTAAGAGCAGGCCAGTGGTCCAGACAGTGTATTTTTAGGTAAGATAAAAGGAGGCAGGTGTGGATTTTGCACATTGTCAGATGATCTACAGTTGGTCAAATGAGAGATTGAAAGTGGGTACAGTGCAGTTTTTTTCCTGAAAGTGACAGGGAATGCAGTGAAATATTCCAGCAGGCCTTAATTACCATGCTCCATGCAAGTAAAGCCCAGAAAAGTGTCAATCAGACCCTTCAATACATCCATTATTATATTTTTTCTGTATCTCAGCGACTCAGGCTCGAGAATATCTCTAATGTACCAGCTGTGGGGCCCCTGCACTTCACATTGTCCCTTCTCTAACTCTTTTTACTGAGCTCACGAAGGCCTGCTAATTATCTGGCGGGTTGGAGTGTGATGGAGGAGGCATAAGGTTCCTGGAATGAGACTCTGTAAGAGCTCCAATAAACAGATTCTCACGTTCTAATACCCATCCTCAACTAAGGCCCGATCAAAGACAACAATTTCTCATTGTAGTTTGTTCGCCACCTGCTTGAGGAACCACCACTTCTCTAAAGTGTCCAATTTGGCTAATTAGCTCTCTTGCATTCATGTGGAAGTTACTTTCTAAACATTGCTGCAGATGAAGTACACTCTTTCATGGCAGGATTGTTCCTGAATGGCTGTGGCCTCAGCTGGATAATACACCCTGCTGTACAACAAACATTATCAGAAATGGTTGGTTTGGAGCATCACAAATTCTTCAGATCTCAATCTGACTGAGCATCTGTGGACGTACTGGACAAACTAGTCTGATCACAACTTACAGCCACACAATATTAGGCAAGTGTATTAAATATTTTGTTATTTAGCCCAAAACAAAAGGTCTTATGACACTGTGGTGGCCATTGGGCCATCATCAGTTGTCTCCTCTTGTATTTGTTCCACTGAATAAAAATTGGCATAGTATGTTTTTTGTCATTTTTTATTTTACATTTTTATGAATAAAAGCATTTTGGCCCACAAATGTCAGACAAATATTAAGCTACACATTGTGAAGATTTCCTCACTGCGTTTAGTCACATCTTCAAATTAGTCAGGGGCAAAGGTTTTGGACTACGCAATGTCAGTTTAAGAATACAGAGAGGTGCCATTAGCCGAGAGATATCATCCTAAGGCAGATATGATCGCACACAATTGCGATAAAATGCAGCACAATGTGAAACCTCCACAACGCAGCAGTCTGCTTGAACGTGCCCCTGAGCCTGAGGGTAATTACCTCTCTGACGGAACATGGCTATGAAGAACCTGCAAGCGGTATGCCCTTGTCCTCCACATTAATTAACACTTGTCCCTCCCTGCATGATAAGAAGAGCTCACTTTCTTATCTAATTCCGTAGAAGGAGACAGGAGGAAGATAATAAGTGGGGGAGAGAAGGAAGACATCATGTCCGAAACACGGCCCAGCATGTTACATCTCGACATCGGCCTTGTGGTGCGAAGACTTTGTGAAGGCTAACTACGAGGCAGCATCTGCAATGTCTATTAGGGGAGATATTCCCAGTTGGCAGGCGGAATCCACTTGCCTTCCCCATTCCTCAGAGAGCGAATGAGTGTCTTTGAAAGATCTGAAAGTAAAGGCGAGCTAGCTTCATTCTCCCCGCTGCTTCAAATTCAAAGTGAGCAGAGGGATCTGGGGTTCCAGGCTATGACAGGAACGTGGGCTCTCACCAGAGAGGGAATACGGCTGGAGGCATTTATTTCGTTTTTAACTACAGAGGTAGGGAGATACATATCAGGCATTTAGTAGAGTAAATCAGCACTGTCTAAGACAGTTCATTAAGCTCTCACTAATTTTGATAAAACGCCTGAGGTTTTACATTTTCCCCAACGCTACTAAGGAACTCATTAGCACACGCAAATCTAAAAGCGCCTCGGCACGTCTGAAAGGCTGAATACTTGTGCAAGAACTATGTGGCTGGGCAGCTGCAATTAGTTACTACTGGACTTTGCTGCTGGAATACAGTGTGCTCAGCTGTCTGGCGGCATTAGCATGGACAGCAGGGGTCACCAATCAGGGGTAATGCTTCCAGTGATGGTTTATTCCAAACAAGCAGGAGCTCAGTTCATCTAACTAATCAGTTCTTTGAGACCTACTTTTAAACAAATGGCTCAGATGAAACATGGATAGATTGATAGAACTTAATTATTTATTAACTCTTATAGTCATGCGTGAACACACCACAGAACAATGTGTTGTGTTTCTCTGCATTTAACCCATTCACCAAATGAAGCACCTGGGGAGTAGTGTGTGGGGACAGTACCTTTCTCAACAGTTCTTCAGTGGTGAAACTAGCAGGGATTCGAACTCACAACTATGTGATTGCAGGGAACACACCACAGAACAACTATGTGATTGCAGACTCGCAGTCTGTCCAGGGAAAGTGGGGTACCCTTGCATTACATACCAGCCCACCTCTCCTGAAATACAATCCAGATCAAGTTGCTTTTTATTATAACATTGTAAAAGCTGGCTGGGCATTCTCTGAACCTCCATGTTTTCCTTTATAGCTTATAACAAGCAGCCAGTCAATGATGAAGGTGGCCATCAGAAACGCACAGCCTTCCCAGGAGCCCAGCATTCTTTATGCATAGTGTAATGGTTACTTATATATTAAACTTGAATTTAGAGCTGGGTGAAATGGCCTAAAAATAAAATCTCAGATTTTTTCACAATAAATCCGATTTTCGATTTGAATTGATTTTCCCCTCCCCTCCTCAAAATCAAACTACAGATAACAAATAAATGGTTCAAAACAAGTTTTAACTTTATTTATTTTATGGTTTTTACTTTAGGGTTAAATTTTAATCTGACACGTTCTTTGGGTCTTAAACCTTTTGCATGTTAGTGAATCCTGGCTTTTCCACAGTATGTATGGGCACCATATCTTTTGCAATATACATCGCGACAGTGTTTGTTATCGCCTTCCACCGTGCCCCATTCTTATAATATGGCACTAGAGCATTAGCAGAAAAGTTGTGGTGGATTGCTAGCAAACTGCAGAGAGTGGCTGCACTGCTCAAACAAGTCCTGTGTCCGACGGCACAAAAACAGAACCAATTCCATATTACAGATGTAACAAGACCTTTCTAGGGCACAAACACTGCTACGCTGCGCTGATTTCCTGTGCAGAATGGTGTGTCGGATTAGTGCCGCTTTTGGCGCTCGCGAGTAAAATAAGTAAACTCGATTTTCATAAAAACACATTGCCCTGAACTGTATTGTAATGTAAATTAATCGATAAAATTGATATATTACCCACCCCTACTTATATTGTACATTATATTTGTCTGGTTTTAAAGGCCAGACAGAGGCCCATGAAGAGCATCAGCTTGGGAATTATTTCAGTAATAAAAAAAAAATTTCTTTAAAAATTCTAAATTTAATCCAGTGAATATAAGACTGAGAGTGCTCTGAAGAGATGTCTGAACAAGAGGAGAAACTAAACCACTGTGACCACAGAAAGGCCTTATAACTAACACAAACCACGCCTGGCAACAGACTATGGTTTCTAAGGGCCCTGCGGCTGTGTAGATATCCTTAGAGAGACAGGTGCTCAAATGAAGCTGAAGGGGGAGGTTAATTTTGTCAACGGGGATGGGGTGGGTAAAAACTACTCTAGGAGGTGGGATGGTAAATGAAAGCGTGTTGTCAGCTGATGAAAAGGTTGTTCAGAAATGTTTTATTGGCCTAGGATGGCCATAGAAAACTTTGTTTAGTTTGTATACATTTTAATGAAAAACCCAATGCTCAGTGGACACTGGATGTCAGACTCATTTTCCATATAATGTTTTGTTTCAAAAGCCCAGCCTGTCTGGTAGAACGACACACACACACATACACACACTGACACGCACGTCTAATTAAACAACTCGGTGGAATGGAGGCTTTTGTTTTATGCACGCAGTTTTCTAAAGCAGTTTGCGTGACCACCATTGGGAATGAAGGTGCGCTGCGCGGGGCCGTCGGCAGGTGGTGCCAAAATGACGCAAAAAATGACAGTGGCGCTCACTTTTTCCCTGCGAGAGAGAGAGGGGAGAGTGTGCGTGCGTGTGTGTATGTGTGTGTGTGCGCTGCAGCATCATCGCGACGAAGTCGCCTCGGTGGAGCAGTCCGCGCTCGGAGCTGTCGCTTCTGCCTGGAGAGGAGAGAACCGCGCGCCAAACCGCGCACACCGGAACCGGCACGACGCGTCGCGCCAGTTTTGTTTGTTTGTTTGTGTTTGTTCGCGAGGCTGCACGCGAGCCATCCGCTGCCGTTTGGTGATTGGCTGGAGGGCACGAGAGGAGATGAGTCTCTTTTGGATACACGCGCTCTTGATCCCAGCTTTATTCGCACTTTTCGGATTTCAAGGTAGGAACGGAGGGCCTGCGGGACCCCCCCTCTTTGGCTTGTGTTGGGTTGTTGTCACTCGTTTTTGGAAACGGGGTTTGGGGGGCTTGGGGGGATTTATGAGGGCCGCCTGAGCCCTGAAGTGACTGCTGCCTCTCAGACAGAGTAATGCGAAAGAGAGAGAGAGAGAGAGAGAGAGAGAGAGAGAGAGAGAGAGAGAGAGAGAGGGGATGGTGTAAGAAACAGAGAGAATGAAGTAAGAAATAAAGAGGCAACAGTGGGTGAGGGAAAGAAAGGATGGAGTAAGAAATGGAGGCTATAGTGAGTGAGGAAGAAAGAGGATGTAGGCAGAATAAAGAGGGTCTAGAGTGAGAGAGGATGGAGTAAGAAAGGGGCTACAGTGAGTGAGAGAAGGAGAGAGACCGAATGAAGTAGGAGATAAAGAGAAGCTACAGTGAGTGAGAGAGAGGATGGAGTAAGAAATATATATATAGAGAGGATGGAGTAAGAAAGAGAGAGAGAGAGGATGGAGTAAGAAAGAATGAGGCTACAGTGAGTGAGAGAGGGTGAATAGAGTAAGAAATAGAGAGGAAGGATGGATTAAGAAAAAGAGGCTATGGTGAGTGAGGAAAAGAGAGAGACAGGAGGGAGTAAGAGATAAAGAGAAGCTACAGTGAGTCTGTGAAAGAGAAATGAGTGGATAGAGAGATATAAAGAGGATGGAGTGAGCAGCTGAGAAAGAGAATGAATGGTTGAGCAAGTGTACCTTGAGGGGGATGAGAGAGGAAAAGAGTAAAAGAGGATGAAGGAAAGAGATAAAATGGACTGAGTAACAATTAAGGAGGGAAAGAGGGTGGAGTGAATGAAACGGAGACAAGAGAAGCAAATGAGAAAAAGAATGTGTGTGTGTGAGTGTGAGAGAGAGAGAGAGAGAGAGAGAGAGAGAGGAAGGAGGAAAGCAAATTGTAGGTGGTAGTGTGTGTGTGTGTGTGTGTGTGTGTGAGCGAGTGAGAGACAGAATGTGTGGGTGGGTGTGTGTGCGTGTTTGAGGGTGTGTAGGTGCTTTTAGTGGAGAGCGTGTGAGAGAGTGAATGAGAAAATAAATGTGTAAGAGAGAGACAGATGTGAGAATTGAAGAGAGATAGGGTGAGGGTGACATGCAGTGAGTGTATGATCAGATGTATAACAGAGTGATAGAGAAAGAAAGAGTTTATAGTAGAGAGAAAAATAAAAACAATGAAAATGAAAGAGGCAGTTTGAGAGTAAAAGTGATAGAAAGGAAAAACGAGAGTGTGTAGTAGAGAGAGGGAGAAAGAGACCAAGAGGAATGGAGATAAGAAGACGTTTGTGTGAGAAAGAGGGAATGAATGAAAGAAAGAGACAGAGCGTAAGAACAAGGAAGACACATGGAGAAAGGATATAAAAGAAAGGGACTGAGTAAAAGAGAGAGAGAGAAGCTGCAGAGTGGGGTGTTTTTAGATATTCTAGTCGCCACGTCTCTTATTCAGAGTGTGGAATTGATTCGGGTGTTAATTTTTAGCGTGTCACATGTAACGCTTTACTGTTTCATTTTTAATGCATTAAGCAGCTTGGAAGTCTGAGCAGGGTAAAGATTTTATGGATTGTAATCAGCAGCACAGCTAGAACTGACTGCGAGGCTGGAGAGACGTGATTTTTCACTGTGCGTGTGACAGAAAGTAGGGCTTGTATTTGGAGCTTCTGCCAAACCTCAAAGGAAATAGTTTGGAGAAACTTCGAATTCACACACTGTTCCACTTACCTTGGATGTAAACAAGCGATCGTGCCATGTGTGGAGTCCATACTCTGCTTCTTGAGTTCAGAACCGGAGCGTCAAGCCTTGCTGCACCTTTAACTAAGTCAATAATTCTGCAAAACCTTAATGAGGAGCTGGATGTTGTTTGAGCTGTTGGAGAGCTTTGGGGGGGGGTTATTTAAAGAAGAGGGTTTTTGGTGACTATGGGCTGCTGGAGTTCATCAGCGTTGTTAGCCTCGTAGCTCCGGTACTAAAATTTTGACTCCAAACACGTATTTGCTGATAAACAGCACCTGGATTCATTTGTTGGAGCACTTGGTGAATTTCAGGTCTAGCCAGCAGTGGTGTGGGCGCCAGCTGTTGGTTTTGGCTGGATGAATTTGTCATTCATGTGAAAGCAGGACGAGACAGGATGGAGAACTGGATCTAGATTAATTGTCACCAGGACAGGTTTCTGGAGATCCAACTTCTAATTCTGGAGAACTCTAATCTGCTTCACTTCATCCAACAGTCATAGGAGACCTAGACCCTGACAAATATGTTAAATACTTTCTTGTGAATAAGATTCTTCAAAAGTTCTTGGCCTTTAAAAAGGGACAGTGGATCGTCAGAAAGGGAGCTCTTGGAAGAGAAGCGTGGTCTGAGCAGCAACTCAAGATTTTACTTGAGTTAACACTATTCGAAGCTGCGAACCTTCCAGGCATCTCATTTGACTTCACAGCATGAATGTTGAAAGATTCTGGCCAAGTGGATGCGTTTAGAGCATTGGTCAGAGCTGATGGGATGCCAGCCATGTTCTGGCCTTTCCAGAGCTTTGGCTTTAGTGCCAGAGCCCTGGCTCTGGGTTTTGCCACCATTATAGAGTGGTCAGGCCTCCTGTGTCCTGCCAGAACCTTTGATCAACATTCACACTGTTTGCCATTGTGTGTATGTGTGTGTGACCACAGAAAGCAGCTCGCTCCTGGTCCCTGTCTGAATCTTTTAGAGTCAAATTTAAGGATGTATCTTTCCAACAAGAGAAGAAACTGTTTTATTTGATGAGGGAGAGATGACATTGGACTGTGACAGGCACAGTAATGATGAGCAGGTTTCATGTGAAGGGTTCGTACTGGCTGTTCCAGATCCGAGTGAGCTTCTGTGAGTGTTTTGGTACACTAAAGCTTTCGTTTAATTCAGGAACGTAATTCTGGCCGAATGAATGCAGTTCTGTTTTTATCAATGTGTTTAAAATACATTACAGGGCAAATTGCTGTCATAATTTCCATATTTTGCTGAAATGTCAGGTTTAATTTAGGTGTAAGACTTTTAAAAGAGTCCCTTGGAGTGTAAAGGCTTCCACTCCAAAAGTCTCTTTTAGACATCAGGAAATTAATTCTCAGACATGAATTTTGGATGTTTCTGGTTTGTATAAAAACTTTGCCCCCTCAAGGACCCAAAAAGCCAACTCTGGATTACCACCGCTCTTTTTCATCACTTCCATATCATCCTATTACCTTGTGCTGGGACTTGCAATGTAAATTTAGTTCATACAAATGCTATGAAGTAACCATTGCCAGGTATTTCCAAGCCAGGTGGCACATGAGCTTGACCAGGTGGCCTGCCCGACCTGTTTAATGATAGGGGAACACTGTTATTTTATTGGTGCTTCTGTCTCTGTTGTTGACATGGCAGCAACCCAAACGTCGCAGGAATTAGCAGTTAGCCCTTCTAATACTAGGAGTCAAGCAAGCAGTCAGTGGAGGACATTTTCAAACAGGGTCTTTTCTCCTCGGTGGATGCCATGCCAAAATACTGGCCTTTGGAGGTAATGTTTGAACCTGAAAAGGACCTTTAGCAACGAGCTTGAGTTGTAGCAGAACCAGTACATAACATACAGTAGGTTAGGTAGAATATTGCCCCTTGTTGCAGCGCTGTAATTGGCCAAACACAATGCAAATGGTGGCCACAGATTATATAAGTGCTAACAGAAACGCACAACCCTGATTAGCCATGTTGCCATTTGGTGTCTGAATCTTGTCCAGTCTGGTGGAGATGCATCACCCTTGGGTCTCTCCCTCTAGGGCTAGTTGTGTCCATTAGCCACATTGATTCATGAGATTTGACTACAACAAATGTCCCTACTGTTGTAATTTAAATGCTTTTATTGACACGCTTTAGCCATTAAAGCCCTAATCAGGAATTACTGTCGCTTTTTACCACCGCGACAATGGAGTATCTCAGACGGAAAATGTCCTTTTGCTGATGTTTACCTGTGACTCTGAGCTGACCCGAAAGAGACTGATGTTCTTTGGGGCATTTCAGTTTGAGGCTTTAAGAGGATTTTGCTTTTTTGTTCTTTTTTGTTTTACCTTGCGTTCTGCAGTCTGACGTCGCTGTTTCAAGCAGCCGGCTTGTCCAGAGGGAGCGCTTGGTAAAATAAAAGGAAAATAAATGAAAGAGAATCTGTATCCTTTATAGACATCTTGAAAATGAAAGGCAGAGAGAGTGAGAGAGAGACTGAATTTTAAATGACTACCTACTGCATATGTAGTGGCAGTCCAATCCATGAAACAAATAGAAATTGAAAGGTATATCTTTCCAGTCTTCTTTGCTTTAATTCAGCCACACTGAGCTTATGGCCCTGCCACATTATCTCAGTGGGTTTCAAGGAATGGGACACCACAAAACCTTACGTTTCTCTTGCTCTTGTGCCTTGTTGCATGACTCAGCTTAAGCTTCAGATTCTGGACTGATGACTGGCAATACTCCACTGGAACTTTCTAGTCGAGAAATTTTCTGTGATATGTACGCACTCCTTGGCACCGCCACTGCAAGGTTTCAGTTCTGCTTTGATGTTTCAGTTGTAGAATGCTGTACTTGCTTTATGTCAGACATAACAAGACCCCTGTCTTACAAAAAGTAGATTCCAATAATTAGTCCAAGAGCATGTCTAGCCAAGTATACAGATTGGATCTGTGTTGTGTTGAGAGTCATGTCTGTATGTCTGCACAATGTGAAAAATTGATTCAATATCTGGACGACTGACCACGACCCCTCAAATCGTTGAAGGCCTGACTATTTTTGAGCATTTGTGGGTGTATAAGACAGGTGCAGTTAGGATGCTTGTTGTGTCATTGTGTCACTGTCCAAATATTTATTTATAATAAAATTACATCATAAATGTTCATTCCCCCTCCTTAGGCAATGCCTTTTTGACGGATGAAAAATGTCTTTTGTTTTCGTTGGGTTTAAACCTACAGAGGATCATTTTGTATTTTCTAAGGGGGTCAAGTATGACGTCCACTCTGCCAAGCAAAACAGACGGGGTAAATATACACAGTAAAGTTGTCAGGGAACATTGCAGCTGGTTAGAACATTGCAGCTGGTGATGAGGTTGGACTTCACGTTGTTATTGGCTTGAAAAGAAATGAAACTGCTTGTTGAGGTGAGAATGAGGGGAAAAAAATCCAATTTGCTTTCCTCAGGCTAAAATGATCATATTCTACACTCAAGAAGTGGATTACATGTCTAAGCCCTATAGTAGCTCCTTATTGTGTGTATCATGCACTGCTTGGACATAAAAGCTGTATTCAATGTTTCAGTGGTTATACCCTTATGATATGGACCAGTGTTCCAAAACCCAGGTACTGGATTGGAGCTGTTATGATTAATCAGCCTGACTACTCAATTAAAAAGAATCAGATTACTTATGTCAATTTTTGGTTTGGATTTTTACTGTATTTCACTTTTTTTATTTCAATTAAATAAAAGTAGATTTGCTACACTTGTTTCTGCCTCTCTCTTCTTCTCCACGTCACCCACCTTCCTGTCCAGTGTCCGGGGCTGCCAGTAGGGGTCTCCCTTACACTGCAACGGCAGCCGCAGCGCTACGCTCCAGCTGATGTCAGAATAAAACACTCATTTACACACATGGCTACGCAGGGTTTCCCAGCTTGGGTCAAGCAGTCCTGCACATTCAGCAGTCCCCCCACGCTCTTTCAGTAGTAGCTCCACACACTGTGGATTCAGGGGGGCTTGGACTGAAATGTCTGGCAAATGGAGGTCACATGATACTCCTGTTTGTTCATGGACGCCAGTATCTGCTGGATGAGACATTTAGAAAACAGTAGAGAGGCAAAACTGCATATTGAACTAGACCAATCAGTCAACCAGTCACGAGTCAGTAACCCCACACATCCGTCCTTGAGTTGGTTATTCAGTCAGGCAGCCATTTCAGTCAAATCTGTCAGCAAGTTATCAGTTCAGTAGATTATTTGGTTAGTCAGTCAGGCAGTCAATCGATAAAAGTGATTATCAAACAGTCAATCAATCATTCAGTCAATTCAGTCAGTTATCAGATCAATTAACCAGTAAGTTACCACATCTGTTAGTCTGCCATTCAATCAAATGAGTCATTCAGTTAGTCAGTCAGTCATCAGATCAGCCAATAAATCAATCAATCAGTGAATCAATTAGCAAATTGGTCCAATCAGCGGATTCTCTGTTTCTCTGTCTGTCTGTCTGTCTCTCTATGCACCCCATGATGCTGTTCTCTCTTCCTCCCTTTCTGTCCCCCTCTAATTATAAATGGAACTGCAGATTACATTAACATAAACCTCGTTTGTTAAATGAATTGGCTTAGGCAGAGCAGGATTGTGTTATATATGTCCACCATTCATTTCTCTGAGGAGAATGCTGGCCGCCTTCAAGCCTGCTTAAGTGGCTCCACAGGCACGATTCATCACTATCTAACCAAGCCTGAGCTACTACTTCAGACAGAGGGAGAGATACAGACACACACACTCACACAGACCACCTAAAAGGGTATTATTTCTGTGTGTGTGTGTGTTTTATTATAATGTGACAAAGGCCACCACTTGGGGTCTCTCTTGCAACATAACAGTGTAAATATTTTTCATGTGGTGTGTATGTGCGTGTGTGTGACAGTGTTGTGAAAGTAGTTGGCTATGGAGCCTATCGTGTACCAACCTTAGAAGAAGGTGTTATTCATCTGCTGTAAAACAGCATTAATCAGGTAGACCTCTCAGGACTGTATCTGTGTGTGTGTGTGTGTGTCTCCCATGACAGAAATACAGCTATGTCCATTCTGATCTGCCAGATACAGGAAGTGACCTTCAGCTGCAAACAATCCATACTGGACATATGGGTTCAATTAGAGATGCGGGAAGAAAATTCTGGAGAAAGATCAATAGATAAATAAATATTTTTTCTATTTTATATTAATAACAATAGAAGCACTTTCTATTAATGAATAAACTGAAGTTATATATATTCATAAATAATAATAAACATTTTTTAAATAAATGTGTGTGTTTATTAAATGCATGTTTTTTATTAAATGCATGGCGGGTTGCAGCTGGGGTTCTGGGCCGTGTCCGTGCCGTCATATGAGTTCGTGGTTAGCGTTGTCCTCGTAGAGTGTAGAGGCTGTTTGTTGCATTAGTGCAAGTTTGAAGAGATTCAGCGGAGCTTCATGTGACTTGGAGGAAGACTCTGCTTATCTTCACACTCTGAGTGTTTGTGATAGCTTTTGATTGGGTGAGTCCTAGCTAGAGGGTCCAACTTGGCATGACTAAATTGAGAAGAAATTGAGAAAATGCAAGAAACATAGTTTGTGCTGCATCGGAATGTTTTTTGTATTAGTCTAACCCCAAAGCATGGATGTAATTAACAGAAATATGTTCTGGTATTTTTAATTAGTGTCTCTGTGGCTCCAGATCCCGTCTTTTAAGTGGTTTAATGTGTGCTCTCCTCCGAGCTAATCGTGTTAGGATTCCTATTATAAATCAGCCCATTCCCAAAGCTCTGATGGAATTAGGCGACTATTAGGTTTGCTAAAACGGGACAGACATTGTCCTAGTAAGGTGCCGCTCTAATGTGCTTCTGTGGATTAGTAGAGAGGAATAAAAGACATGGGAAAGAATGCAGGCTAATAATCCTCATTATGATTTGCGGCTTCTGTGCTGCTTCCCGTTTCTGCCTAATGACACAGAGGTGCAGGTGCAAATGTTGTGGTGTTTTTTGTGTCTGCAGGTGATGAAAACATGATGTTATGTTTCTCAGACTTTAAAGTGCTTCTTCTGAATCATTTCCTGGAGCAAGGCTTGTTCTGACTGGAGGATATACACGAGGCCCTGAGCTGGTCCTGGCAAATCTGGGGCCTTCTGTAATCCAAGGGGTGAGGGATGGTTTTAGGGGTTTTTCAACAGGTGGGGGGTTTGTTGGTTGACGGGGATCGGGGTTTTAGTTGGAAGGTTTTTGTCAACGATGGAAGGTTTTGATTTGTCCGTTGGGGACGTTTTGCTGTGTCAACAGGAGGGCGGTTTCAGGTTTGTTGATGGGGAAGGTTTAATTTTGTCCATGTGAAAGGTTTCCTTAGTCGACAGGAGTAAGCTTTAACCTCAGTGGAACGGTGGGAAGGTTTCATTTTGTCAATAGGGCAGTTCCGTTTTGTTGAATGGACAAGGAGGGAAGTTTCATTTTGTGAATAAGAGGGAGGTTTTGCTTGGTTGACGGGGAGGTTTTCCCTAATGGAAGGGAGGGAGTGTTTCGTTTTGTGAAAAAGCGGGAGGTTTAGGGCATAGTTTTCATTTTATTAGGGTGGTTTTTCATTTTATATATGAAGTTTTTCACTTCATATTAATTTGTAATATGTTGATCTGTCAATTAGCGTGACACACGGTAGAAACCATCAGACTTTGTAAGACCGTAAAGACTTATTTATCTGGTTTCTGTTGCTGTATGACACTGTTGTCCATGAAAAGACGCAGACAAATATATGGCGCTAAACTGAATTTTAGTACATATACTTGATTTTAATCGACAACAGGTAGACCTACAGTCGGAAGACCTACCTGTCGGAAATAACACAAAAGCTACTAGAAATTACTGAACCATTCTAGACTTTTAAGGAAGTGTATGATGACTGAGGCATGCAGTAAGCCCAATGCAAATTACTGTGTATAAGGTTGTGTTACTTGTTTGTATTAATTTGATTTTTCACATAAATATCAGTTGAACAAAGATCGCCAAACAGTTTAAGTTTAATCTTTCCTCAGAGAAATCTGTTTCACTGCATGCAACTCTTTGACTCTCTGTGGCACCTTCTAATCCTTGAAATGCTGTGAGGAACCCTGAGATGCTGATGGCTCCTTTTGCTGCTAGAGCCACAGGAAGAGTGCTGTCTAATCTCAAACCAGAGAGAGCGAGAGAGAGAGAGTGAGAGTGAGTGTGTGTGTGAGAGTGAGTGAGAGAGTTCCCCACGGTAGGAAACTGATGCATTTTGGGTTGCTATAGTAACTATTCTCTGAAATGGGCTGAGATGGATTTTTTTTCTTCACATCCCACCTGAAGAATCCTGTCTTTAGCAGCTCCAGGGTAAGAGCAGCCACTTAAAGCTTCATGTAGATCCTTTGAGTGCTACACACGACTTACCTTCAGTGCAGTACAGCATTGGGATTCACAATCTTGCATATTGATATGCAAATGATGTGATCTCTTTTATTTTTTGTGCAATCCTACAGTTTCAGCAGTTTTGGCTAGGGGTGGACGACATGACAAAAAAAATATTATAATACTCAAAGATGTACCCGAGGACGCTAGTTTTGTTATTTCTGATTGGTGATGCAAGCCGTTTGAAAAATGTACTCAATTTTTCCCCCCTAAAGAGAAAAGTTTATTAAAAAAATCCTTGTTTCTTTTGTGGCTGGGTGGGATGAAGAATTGATGAAATGAGACCTAATTATTGCAAAATATGTACAGAGGCCCGTACAGGTAAAACACTTGCACTTTATCAGTTCAAAATGGCAAAATGGTAAGCATACTGGGGGATGCCAACTCCCTCACTCAGACACATACTCTCTGTACACTGCATATTCTTCCGCCTAGTTATGGGAGTGATCATTGTAAACTTGAAAAGTCGTTTGTCGAGACTGTAGTAGGCCGAGTACTCCTTGTATATTGTCATTATTTACAACCATGATCATTTTACAGTTATATTTCTGTAGAGTAGTTTTCATTTGCATTTTTCTTCATCTGCATTAAATTTGTAGCTATGAACATTAGTGCATTTGTAAGATCCTGCTGGTGTGGGTTTCCTTCCTTTTAGACTTATTGAACAGCTTTAAAGTGACCCCTGTTTATCATTCAAATTACAAGTAATGAAATTACGTGTAATCACAAATCCGATTAATCCAGACCGTATATTGTGCATACATTTTCACGCAATAAACATCATCACTTTTTTTCACAATATGGTTGAGCCCTGATTTTTGCTACCTGTCCTACACTACTAAACTGGTACCGGTTCCTGACTGCTCAGTACCAAAATCCAGATGCGATTGTAGACAAATGGTGCTAGTATTGCTATTTATGCAGTGTTATGCATTTTATTTCATCTTATCTTATGATCGATGCTAGATTAGGTTAGTGGCAGAAATGTGAGCAGTGTTCTGCCCATCTGGTCCACACACAGTTGTTAAGTTGACATTTGTAGCAATCTGCCATCATCTTTATATATATATA
>JBBPDC010170164.1:2179-17179 GCA_037974485.1 Hemigrammopetersius urotaenia | reverse complement strand
ACGCCGCATTGCTGCAGTAATTCAGGCAAAAGGAGCCCCAACTAAGTACTGAGTGCTGTACATGCTCATACTTTTCAGTTGGTCAAGATTTCTAAAAATCCTTTCTTTGTTTTGGTCTTAAGTAATATTCTAATTTTCTGAGATACTGAATTGGGATTTTCATTAGTTGTCAGTTATAATCATCAACATTAAAAGAAATAAACACTTGAAATATATCAGTCTTTGTGGAATGAATGTATACAAGTTTCACAAGCTTTCCCTACAGAAAATACTAGGTATTTTCTATACATTTCTATACTGTATTTTTATCAGTACATATAAACAGTGTATAAACTGTACAAGGCTGTTGGGATAAAATGGTGCTTTTACAGATGCTATATGTCCAAAACTATCCAGACGCCTCTACTAATTAGTGAATTCAGTAACTCGTCTTCATCCCAATGTCTTAGGAATGAGTTGGAGTGGAGTTTGTTATCCATCCAATTCCAATCATGCAATCTAATCTTCACAGCAATGTTCTAAAATCTGGTGTAAAGATTTTCCACAAGAGTCGAGGCTGTTCCCTTCATTAATACCCTTGAATTCAGAAGAAACTCTGTATTGGATGATATCTACACACCTTTGGACTTATTGCATCATTTCAAACTTTATTGAGCGCTCGACAGCTGATAGATCATTTTTTACATCTGCTGTTTGTTCCTTTTACCTTAGTGTGGAGGAAAAACACTTCAAGGCAGTACATAAGTTTTATAAACATATTATTTACTCTGTTTTGGGCTTGTGGTATTACACCTAGCATTGACCTGGTACCTTTGTTGAAAGTAAAGTACATACAAGGCAATTATTTGGTGAAGGGGTACTGCAAATTCCTATTTACGTAATCAAGTAGTTCCTTTACTTTATATTTGCTTTACAAAAAGAAAAAAATGTTTTGCAGACTTCTTAACTCCTTGGCTTAGCTTTTATTAGTTCAAATAGCTAGCAAAATGTAAAAGACGCTTCACATATAGCAACAAAGCTACAGCTAATACAGAGCTGCTGTAACTGTTATTCTAAATGGACTAAAATGAAAAGAAGCTAACCAAAGAACACAGTAGCTATTTGGCTATGATTAGTTTGCCAGGAAGCTAATTGATTCCCAAGACTCAGACTTTTGTTCACTCTGTACATTTAGTTTATTCTTTTACTTATTTTCGAGTATTACTATACTCAGAAAAGTACATTACAGCTGGACATGAAGTAGCCTACTGTCAATTCATTACGTTCCACCTCCGCTCTTTCCCCGGGAGCAATTAGGGAGGGGAACACATCTGTGTCTGATCTCGTTGCTCTGTGTGTCGAAGTTAAAGGCCACTACAAAAGGACGGAAGCGGAGGCCAGTAAAATGTCTTTCCTTTTTGGCTTAAGCGCCCACGGAGAAGGCACAGGCCTCTCAGAGGGAGGCGATTGGAGAAAGAAAGAGGGATTGGAGCCATAAATTTCACTTGCTCTTTCTCTCAAGTAATGAGGGATGGCGAATGGAGAAGTGTGCCATTCTGGATGGAGGCAGGACCAAAGGAGGGGTAAAGTCCATTACATTTGCTTTTATCACCATACACTCCAGATGTGACATAATGGTCATTCAGTGGATCTGTCTACAGCAATATCATGAAAGACAGACCACACACACACACACACACACACATACACACATACAGATACACTGAAGTAAGACAGCCTTTAGTGTTTACTTGTTTTATCCCAATAATCATGTCAACTAAAGAATACTGCTAGGAGATTATGTTTGTTTGTTGTTTTCTTTCTTTCTTTCTATCTATCTATCTTTCTTTCTTTCTGCCTTTATGAAACACTCAAAATGACCTTTATATAACTCCTTGTCCCTTTTTATATTGAATAATGATGATGAGATAATGGTGGCAGAAGGACATGGCCGTGATCACAGAAATGCTTTAAGATTCCATAATAACGTCATTTTGATGATTTGCTAGGAGAACGTAATTTGTCTCTGATGGAAGTAATGTTCCAGCAGCATAATTGGACAAGCTGTGTTTCAGCAGTAAGATTTTTGTGGCTATGTCCCCAAGTAACCTTCCATGGTTTGAATAAACTGGGCTTTAATGTTAAGCTTAAATGAATTTCACTCAGAAAGGTTTGTAGATGTCGGTTTCATCACTTCTACTGTCCTTGATGAATAAAGCCACAGACTCACTAGACATTTGCAGTTTGCCTTATTTTGGGGCTAACCTAGACTGGTCCAGAAGACTGGCAACAGTAAAAATCTGCCACATTGGTGCAATTAGCGAGTTAGCTAACCACCAACCGTAAACAAAAACAATTCTGACTGTTCATCTTGCAGTCTGTCTGTCATGTGGGAAAACAGTTTAAACTGTTGATGTTTTCAACATTTTGGATAGACAGTTCTGTCAGAAATGACCACCTTTCACAGGTCAACACAGCTAAAGCAATACCATTCTGCTATCAAACATTCCCCGTTTTTTGAAGTAAAACTACCCATGTGTTCCTCATCACATCACATTCCATATATAATAAGGTAATTTAGTTTGCGAAATTGTTCTGGAGGAGCTACATCTTCCTATATAGACTATTTGAGGGGAACGTAATCATTTCATGATATAAAGGGCACAAACACTCACTAACCACTTTGGAGACATTTACCATTTAGGCCATTTACCGCTTTCCTGATACACAATAAATCCCATTTGTCGACATGCACCATTTACGCGTCATCCGCCAGCCTGATATCTGTAGTCATTTTCTCACCACTGGAACACTCGTGGCAGGAGATTAGTAGATGGGAGACTACTCTCAACCTTTCAGAGCCAGTGATTTGATAAATACTAGCAAAAACAAATGGCATTAGAACAAAACATGCAATCTAATCTTCACAGCAATGTTCTAAAATCTGGTGTAAAGCCAGGAGAGTCCCCCCCATTAATACCCTTGAATTCAGAAAAGACCCTGTATTGGATGGTGTCTACAAACTTTTGCACTTATTGTATCAAACTTTACTGGGAGCTTTTTTAGCTTAGTGTGGAGGAAAACAAAATCTAGAAAAAACAAATAAAAATGGTGAATGAGTGAATAAGTGAAATGCTGCAGTATTAACATATAGATTAGTCTGAAATTGGGCCACCACCCAAATTATATCTGGTCAACAGCAGCCCTGTGGTCAAACACTGAGGAGAAATACATGGTACATGACAACAGATGGGTTAGACATATATACATTGGGTCATGTGTCAGTGTCCAGTCCTGGCTAGCCACAGCACTGCAGTGTTTAATATTCTATACCCTCATCAACCAATGAACAAGACCTTCATGGATTGAATTCAGAGGGTTAGTTTAGGGAAAACTATTATCCGTGAAGGAACCAAGTACAGTAGACAATGAAAAGTTTCAGGAACTGTAAGTGTTTGTCATAAACTGGGTAGTCACTGTAAATGCATTCAGTTGGTCTTCTATAGGTAGTCCACCAGATTAGAATGGAAAAGTTCATATGAAAATTGCAGCAGCCCTGGTGATTAAACCTTTTCATGCAGGACACTGCACTAGTTGTGAGCACTGACAGTTTAATTCTGTCTTCAGATTTTGGGCTGAGTAAGCTGTGTTTTGGGCACTGATTATGGCCATTTGCTGTTTCTTTGTCTGGTGGTTCTGCATGTGATTTTTGAGAAAACAGGGCTCTGCATAAAACTTTACATGTGTTGGTGCTACATGCACCGCTAACCATGTTAAGATTAGACTGAGGAAAAAGACGATCATGGAACATCATATTCATGTTCACAAAGCAATTCATAAGAGTCCATGTCCTGTTTCCCTTAGTAGGGAATCTTAGTTTGCTGCCATTATTTGCTGCTGGTAATCAATTATAGAAAAATAAACCCCTACTTAAAAAGTTGGCTTCAAATAAGCCATAACAAACCTTTCACTATACAAATCTCTTAGTCTGAGGGACAAAGCTGAAGCACTTTAAACAGTAAATGGTGGTGTTTTCAGCAAAGAGGAAAACAGCTTGAAATGGTTGGTTAGTCTGGAATTTATACAGAAGAGTGTTGCAAACTACACTATATGGACAAAGGTATTAGGATGCCAAACCAATACACCTATAGGGACTTAAATGACATAACATTCAAATACACTTTTGTATTAAACAGACTTTAATATAGAGTTGGTCCCACTTTGCAGCTCTAACAGCTTCCACTCTTCCTGGAAGGCTTTCCACACGATTTAGCAGTTTCTGTGGGAATTTGTGTCCATTCATTCTGTTGAGCATTTATGAGGTCCGGCACCGATGCTGGATGAGAAGTCCCGGCTCACAATTTCCGTTCCAGTTCATCCCAAAGGTGCTGGATGAGGGTGAGGTCAGGGCTCTGTGGGCCAATCAAATCTTTCCACACCAAACTCATTCCAACATGTTTTATGTAGCTTGTTTTGTGCACTGGGACACACTCATGCTGGAATAGAGAAGGTTCTTCCCCAAATTGTGTCCACAAAGCTGGAAGCATGGCATTGTATTTTGAAGTATTAAGATTACCCTTCACTGGAAATAAGGGGCCTAACCCAAACCCTGAAACACAGATGTGTCCCAATACATTTGTCCATATAGTGTAGCTAGCATAATGGCTAATCCAGATGAAACTTTAGTATGTTTTAAAGGAATGTTTCCTGTAACATTGTCGAGATTAGCCATTGGGGTAGCTAGCATTCTTGATTTTGAAATGACATAGAACCAAATATTCCAGTCTCTTTAATCACTGAATCAGTTCTTTATTTCAGTCCTTTAGGGGTTTTCTTCAACAAAATGCTCGTTTTTAATAGTGTCATACATGTGAGCTGTGGGAAAATGGCATTACAGCAATGACTGTAGTGAAAAACAAATGAGGACAGCCATGAGTCAGTCAACATGAGACTCAAGTGCCCATTTTTTACTATCTTCCAAATGCTGATTTTTACATTTGTATGACCGATGAGGAATTTGTGACTTGATTATGGGACAATGGCAGTACAGCACACTAACCTCATAATTTGGGCAACAGTATCACGAATCTATCTAGAGATTCAATTAATGGTTCAATGACAAATCTCACAGTTTTCTAAATACCCCAAATAAGTTATGATTCAACAAAGACATCCCTGGTGTCTAAATGTCGCATCTTTATTCATGCATTTTCTGCTTAGATGTTTTGTAAACAACTACACTAAAACTCAGTAGCCAAACAAAAAATACATCAGTCTTGTTTCTCTCAACCCTCTTAAATGATACCTAACTGTTCATTAAGGTGGCACAGACATGTCGTGGTTTAGGGCGCAGTGTGACTTACTGTGAGCTGTAAAACTGAGCAAAACTTTACAGCTACAGACATTACAGACATTTTCAGATATTCTCAAAAAAGTTGACTGGAGGAGGAGACTGGTCCTAAACCACATTCACCGGTTGTGGGTGTGTGTGTGTGGGTGTGTGTCTAGATGACTTAATGATGTGCTGTGGTTAGATTTCAACATCCTGAGTTCGAAGATAAAAAGCTTTTCATTGTAGATTTGCTAGAGCTGTTTTGCCATTATATTCTCTAGAAGCATAACAGTGCAGCTTGATCATTGTGTGTGGGTGTGTGGATGTGTGTGAGTCTGTGTGCACACCGTGTTGCAGAAGTGTTTATGCGTGGCTATAATTTGGTTTGATTGTTGGTACTGTGCTATGTAGTGCACAGAAAGGCTGATGTTTGCTCTCTGTGTGGTCCATACTGTTTTCCCAGCACACACACATACACACACTCACATACACACACATACAGTACAGGCATATCAAGACTGCCAGTGGTGAAAAGATCTTTCATTCATCAACAGTCACTGCTGTCATTCACTCTTTATGTTTTTCTGCCAAGCAACAATTCCCAGATAAATAAACACATATTGACATGGAACGTTCATTTCCAAATGAAGGTGTCGCTGGTGATATCGTTTTTAATGGCCAATTTAGATCGTTCTAACAGATAACAGCGCTTTTATGTGCGCCACTGGCATCTCCTACCTTTTTCTTCCACTCCCCTGCCTAGTTTGCATTTGTTAGAGTCTGGTTCTCTTTTATGCTTTCCAATCCGTCGTCTGTTTACTGTCTATTTCTGCCTTCCTCCCCCGCGCCCTCTCCCTCGCTGTGAGTCCGTCCACCTCCTTCGAGCCAGTGTGTTCTTTCTCTCTGTCCCACAAAAGCTACAGACTTTTCTGAACACTTCTTCCCATGCTTGTCTGTTACTCACTTTATTGTCCTCTCTTTCGAGCTGCTGTCCATCTTCCTGTGATTTCAGGGACAGACACACATGCACACACACACACACACACACACACTATCTATCTATCTATCTATCTATCTATCTATCTATCGATCTATCTGTCTATCTATCTATCTATCTATCTATCTATCTATCTATCTATCTATCTATCTATCTATCTATCTATCTAATGACACTCTCTCACTACACATACAGCTCTGGAAAAAATAAGAGACCACTATGAGTACGACAACAATTCCATACCAGTGTCTGTTAAACTCTACACAAGCAACTCATTCTGCTTTATGAGGTACTGATTACTGATCACCTGAATCACGTCTTATTTAAAGAGGAAAAGTATAAAAACACTGCTGTAATCAACACTCTCCTCTCACACTGAGACCAGTTGCAAAACACTACTAGAAGTTCATCAAAGGTCATTATTGCCATTTTGTTTAAAAGTGAACAAGAGATTAGCTTTATTTGAATTATTCAAGTCACTTCATTTGAAATTATGCTTTAAAGAACAATATTTTTATTTGGAAATTAGGAGAAATATTATCAGTAGTTTTTAAAAACTAAGGCAAAGCTGTTCAGTTCAATACTTGCACCCTATCAAATATAAAACCTGAGAAACCAAACATTTTTACAGTGGTCTCTTATTTTCAGGAGCTGTATCTAGATGAAGCGCATTTACAAGCTAATCATTACATTACATTTATTGCTAAAGACATATTAACCATGAACCTCCCATACTTTACATCAGCAAACACCCAGCAGACTGGTTCCACATTTCAGATTGTGGAGACTGCTAGATGCTATAGAGAGACTACAAGTATAGTTTTACTAAAACTCTATGAAAAAACTGTTTGCATAATCAAACAAAGAAATCCCCCATTTCTGCCCAGTCAGGGTGGACCTGTGTGGGTTCACAACACAACCGAGTGGGTGTGTACTCTGTGCAAACAGTCAAAAAACTCAGCAAGAACATGTAGACAACCTGCTGAGCCAATTTATGTAACATTACTTCTGCTTTCCGGACCAAGGCCAGTTTGGCTGTTTGCTGACGGCATGTGTTGTCACTGTTGTAGCCTAAACACGATTGGAAGATAGCAGCCAGCTGGAAGCAGGAGCTGACCCTGCCAGGAGAGTGAATGCACCTGTTTACATGTAGCTCATGTGAAGCACCCAGAGTGAATCAGGCCTTAACCCAGTATCCTCTGGGTATGTTTAACTACAGAGAGAGAGAGTGTATCTGTTCAGTTAAATGACAATATTTCTTTCTGTGTATGTAGTTTTTGTTCCTGGTGGGTAAGTTCCAGTGATTTAAAGGTGAAAGTGACTATTCTGTCATACATGAACAGCACGAAATTCAACCTCTGCATTTAACCCATTCACCAAGTGAAGCAGGGGGCAGCCATGAACACGGCGCCCGGGGAGCAGTGTATGGGGACAGTACCTTGCCCAGGGTACCTCAGAGGTGCCTAGTAGTCTTGGGAATCGAACCTGGCCTTTCTGATCACAGGGAGAATACCCTAACCACTAGGCCACCAGCTGCTACATTGTATACAAATGAAATTTCTTTCCAGTGGAGGAAACCCATATTACACATTACATTTACTACTACTTCTTATTCATACTGGTACTTATGAGTACACTACTGTAAAATGCAGACATCACATGAAAAGGTGTGAAAAGTTTCAGCAGTTATATTGTTTCTGTGTATGTAATGAGGTAAGAGTAATTGCTACAAATGTCTGATGGTGATGTGCAGAGTGTCACTACCATTTGGCATGAAGTAAAAAAATGGTAGCTATGTTAGATTGCATAAATGCTGATACCAGCACCAATTGTCCAGGAGCTTCTACTGGATGTGAAAGTGATCAATCAGTCATACGTGAACACACCACAGCACACAGTGTGAACAGCACGAAATACTTTTAACTCATTCACCAAGTGAAGCAGGGGGCAGCTACGAACACAGCGCCCGGGGAGCAGTGTGTGGGGATGGTACCTTGCTCAGGGTACCTCGGAGGTGCCTAGTGGTCTTGGGAATCGAACCTGGACTTTCTGATCGCAGGGTGAATGCCCTAACCACTAGGCTACCAACTGCCCCCAAAGGTAATGTAATCCACAAGTTGGTATCCTGGAAAAGCATCCCAACAGGTATTACTGGAGAATGAAGACCGTCTACTCCATTTTAATGATGCTGAATTGAATCCCCCAGAGTGAGAGTTTTCAACTAATATGCACTGGACAGTCATTGATCTTCAGCGAAACAGCTCCTGCCCTCTATCCAAGGTGTTTGTCTACAACACAATCTGGAGAGAGAAGTCAGGCACACAGAACAGATTTCACCAGCTAGACTAGATCTGGTGCTCACTTTTTTTAATGGGACCAGTCATGGGGTTCGTCAATCATTACTTTCTGTTCCATATCGAGATCCAAATGGAGTAAAGCCAGTGGAGGCTCGGGGGACCTTGCTCACTGCAAACAACACGGGTTCTAGCTTTACTGAGACGTTACTGGGGGACACCATATCCAGCTATTGCTTTGCATAATCAACTAGAACAAAAACAATGCTGTACCCTCATGTGGAATGGCCCAATGACGTCTGTACTATTTTTTTTCAAAGGGGACCTCAATTAAGAGTGAAGGGCACAATGGCACTTTTGGGACGACTGGGGTGTTAACCGACAAGTGTTCAGTAGCTAATGCACCATTTATGTCCTACGTGATGATGGGTTTAACGGCTGCCTTGACATTATGGTTCTCTCCACTGAATTCGATTGTGACTGGCCATGGGTAATCATGAACAGCTCCCTGTACACACCTAGTCTACACACTATAAGCCGTTTACATGGTCCTGCTTTGAACCAAGCACTGATGGATGGTGTTCACCGAGTTCACCACATCGCCAGCAGGCCTGCAAGCGCTTCACCTTGTGTACTCACCCGGTCCCTCCTGTGGGAGAGGAGCGGGAAGAAGGTGATTGAGGTCGAAAGTACGTGGGATGGAGGCCACAAGAGAAGGGAATGGAGTCCAGGAGGGAGGGAGAGAGTGAGAGAGAGTGAGTGAGAGAGAGAGAGAGAGAGAGAGAGATGGTGGAGCCCCTTGCCCCAGGGTATGTCACTATGTGGTCTGCTGCTAAGCCTACAGCCTTATCAAAGGTCAGACAATGACAGTGAACCCACTCTGTTGTGGCCTCTGGGAGGCAAGCAGTGAACTCCTCCCTGACAAACAGGCCTGCTTCCAGGAGTTACCATCTGCAGACGTCCTGGAGCTGCTACATCAATATTAACAGTCAGCTGAAGTCTTTCAGCATTGCAAGTGTTGCTCAGGAGGTTGGCCTGACCCTCTGGTGTTCTCCACACCATCATGATTGTGCTAGAAAGGTCATGAGAGAACACAATAACTTTGGTTTTTATCTCCTTTTTATGCCTTTAACTGTAAAGAGGTGGCTCTAAGATTCCCTTTGACCCTATATAACTTCCTATCTGAGCTTTAGTACAGGTGCTAGGATCAAACCATTTGCTTTTAAGTGTTATATTTTTAGCAATTATATTACTTTCTACCGAGTGTTCTCTTGAACTGATTGAGATAACCTGGAATTGTGATATGAAGAACCATGAAAGCCTGCGGAGAACGGCTGTCAGACTGGAAAAGAAGAGCCGAGAATAGCAATTATGTAACACAGACTCCTTTTTGTTCATTCTTGTAATAATACGACTGTTGGAATATGCTCGGAATACTTGTCTTTCATAGCTGTGATGAGGCTGTGTCATATAATAATGGTAAAAAAAATATCTTCATTGCCTATAGAATGGGAAACTGAGGCTTTTGTATAGCCTTAGGTATGGTGGAAATGTCTCTGTTGTACACTAAAAGTATCCAGACCCCTTTTTTATTAGTTCAGACACCTTAAGGTGCATCCAGTGCAGACACGGGTGTTCAGTTACACACACACAGCTTGCATAATCTTTCTCTGAAAGAACTGAGCTCCATCCATTTCCTCTGAACTGAGTTGGTGAGCTAGAACATGGTGATCCAGAACATTTGAGCCTAAAACAGTTTGCCGTGTAACTGCAGCATTCTGTTATTTAACATGCTTCAGCCTCAGTTTGACCGAATTCTTAGTTTTACATAAATGGAGCCACTGATGGCCTGGTGGTTAGAGAATTGCCCATGCAATGAGAAGGTTGTGGGTTTGAATTCCAAGACTGCCACTTTCACCATTGAGGTACCCTTGAGCAAGGTACCGTCCCCATACACTGCTCCCCACTGGCTGACCACTGCTTCGCTTGGTGAATAGGTTAAATGCGATGTATTCATGTGTGACTTTGCCTTAAATCTCTCACTACACTACCCAACACGCATTAGTCAAATACATCATCAGTGCTGGAGATAACACGGTCCGAAAGAACGTCCTACAGTCATCACCTCATGTAACACATTATAGTTCAAATTTACTGGAATCATATCACAGCTACTGTAATAAGATTGCAGTAAACAGCTGCATGTGATAAATACCTGCACACGTTTGATATGATTAGTAATGAGTGAGCACAGGGCAAAAAGGTAGCACAGTGGGTAGGATACTTGCCTCCAGACCAAGAGGTCATGGGTTCGAATCCTTCCTTCAGCAAAACCACCACTGGGTCCCTGAGCAAGACCCTTAACCCCAAGTTGCTCCAGGGAGACTGTGCCCTGTAAGTAGGGAATGGAAGTCGCTTTGGATAAAAGCGTCTGCTAAATGCCGTAAATGTAAATGTAAAAGTAATCTGTCAAACCTATTCATTGCATTTGCTTTGCTGTCAAGTCTACAGCCTGGGAAACTGCTGCTCGGCTCACACATGCCAATATACTGTCTGACTGTCTCGGTGTGATTTATAGTCTAAAAGGCCAATAATATGGGTGTGGTTGGGTTCTATATCCAACTTTAAAAGGCTTTGGGCTACCAACTCAGGTCAAATTGCATTGAAAGAGGAGATTCGTACCTGTTAGAAACATGTTTATTAGAAACTGGGTGAGCTTTGGGTTCTGAGTTTCTCAGCATCGTTCAATATTCTTGTGTTTCAGCCTATTTTGTTGTAATTTCAGTATAATCGCTGATCTTGGCATGTTATTGTATATAGCCCCAGTTGCACTTTCTATTCTGGGTCCTATGTCAAGGTTCCTCTGTAATGTGACACATGAGACATAGAAAAAAAAACTAATTTTATCTTTCAAACGATATGATGAGTTGGACATGAAGTAAAAAAACTAGTGTTGATTCTGTTTTTGGGTCAGTCATAAACTGACTGATCTTGTAAAATGATGTAAATAGCCCTAGAAGTACTGCATTAGGTATAATTTAAAGAGTCGATAACCACCTAGAGAGTACTATGGGGTACTAATAATGGTCTGTGCTGCCAGGGTGTTTCTCCACTGCACAAAACACACTGTATGGACAAATGTATTGGGACACCTGACCTTTACATAAACAGGGATTACATTTAAGTACTTTTACTAGCTAATACATCTACAGCATTTGACATGATTTTGTTTGTTCCACACAGAAATACACACTATATGGACAAAATAATTCAAATACAGAGACTTTAATATTAAGTTGTTCCCCCTTTGCTGTTATAACAGCTTCCACTCTTCTGAGAAGGCTTGCCACAAGATTTTGGAGTTTCTGTGGGAGTTTGTGCCCATTCATTCTGTAGAGCATTTATGAGGCCAGGCACTGATGTTGGACGAGAAGGCCTGGCTCAGAATCTCCATTCCAGTTCATCCCAAAGGTTGAGGTCAGGGCTCTGTGTGGGCCAGCCAAGTTCTTCCACACTGAACTTGTCCAGCATGTCTTTATGGAGCTTGCTTTGTGCACTGGGACATAGTCCTGCTGGAATAGAAAAGGTTCTTCCCCAAAGTGGGTCCACAAAGTTGGAACCAAAGATGGTGTCCAAAATGTGTTGCTGAAGCAGTAAGATACTTTTGTTCATACAGTGTACAGTGTAATATATAATAGTTATATTACTGTCAGAAACTGGAACCATGCTGTCGGCCGTGTTAGTTGAACTCATGTACAAAACTGGACATGATGGGATTCCAGATGGCTTTCCTGTCTTTTGTAACTGGCAGGTAAAGCTAATGAGGATTTAGTTCATCCTTTACTGTTCCAGGTGAAAATCATCACCAATATGTGAATCAGAATGTAAAATGAATTATTATATCAGCATGTCAGCCAATACTAGTTTGCCAGATTGTAATTTTGATGGATCTAGATGTTTCTAGAGCAGGTGGAAAATGAACTAGAACACAATTGTTATATTGTGCTGCATCCCAGCTTGGTCCGTTCTTGTTTTTGCTTGTGCAGAGAAGCGCCTTCATTAAATCTGAACAAGGCCAGTGATCACTTACATAAAATAAAGCGAATTGTGCTTATGCTTCTACTGAGCTGTGCTGAATGTCTTCAGGAAAATCTTTGAATAGAAAATCTGAACTGCACATAGAATTTTATTTAGATATTGTAGTTTGTTTTTTTAATTTGGTATTTAAACATAATAATACATCTGCAATACATTCCTTATGCAAATATTTTAGGCAAATATAAAAAAATTGTTAATTAACATTAACATGAATGTTTAATGCAAGTGGCCGCTGGTCTACCAAGCTGTGAATATTTGGGATCTGCGGTCACAGCTTTTGGCACATGAACAGTCTGATAGAATTTCCTCCATATGTAATGTCATGAAGGCTATCTCATATTGTGAGGAACACAGGGTGTTACGTTTGGACTTGTGGGCTTGTTAAAAAAAAAACACCTACAGGTCTCTGTGATAAAATTCCGTAGTTATGGAAGATATCTTTGTGGGTTTCGTACTGACATTCATGAATATAATGAAATTTAATTGACCAGGGTCATGAACTGATGATGAATGTTCATTCCTGTGCTGCCAGTGATGAAATCTTGGGAGTGAGAGTCTGAACTTTATGTCTGTCAAGCAGATTAGAATATAATATAGATGGATGAATCTCATTTCTAATAATTTAGTACATCAAAGGTTATTCATAAGGCCTTTGCCACACCTCACAAATGTTATAAAATGCGCTACCTTTGTGTCCTTTCAGTGCTTTCGAAATGTTTGAGGACTGTCTCGTTTCTTTTATTTCAGATCTGACTGGGGCAGAATGCCGTGCCGTGGAAATTCAGCTATTACATTTTATCAAAATAGTTTACTATACTTTACTGAAAAAGATCATTCTGCAGCTGTGGTGTGTCTAGAAACATGCTGTCTGTAACACAGCTACTATCTATATAAAAAAAAAGTGTAGTTGTGGATGGGCAATACTTCTGCACTAGGATGATCTAAGGAAGATCTGCTGCCCCCCAACCCCCAAAACCCCACACTCACCTCACCCCCACAGAGTATCACTGCTCAGTATTCTGTAAGAAATGATGAACGTCTCATTAAATGGTGTGTGTGCCAGACTACAGTGGTAAGATGCAAAGCTCATAACAACTGATACGTGACTGTGGGCAGCTCATCTGATCTCCAGAGGGAATTAAAATACTGCTGACTCAACTCACACCTGCCAATACACAACCAATCCTTCTAATGTGTTTGCAGTGGCAGGTGAGTGAGCAAGTGTGTGTGGTGTGTGTGAGTGGGTGTGTGGCTGTGTGTGTGTGTGTGTGTGTGTGTGAAAAGGGGTGGGGGTGGCTTCTAATGACAAGTAAATGGGGAGATGGACAGACACTGTGGTAGGCAAACATCCCTGGTCAAATTTGGGGCTGATTTGGGGGAAAAGGTAACTTCTCTTGGAGTAAACAAAAATATCTAAAAGATCTAATTATGGATGGATGGATGGATGGATGGATGGATGGATGGATGGATGGATGGATGGGTGGATGGATGGATAGATAGATAGATGGATACACAAACAGACAGACAGACAGGCAGACAGAGACAGATAGATAGACACAGATAGATAGGTGGACAGACAGGCACAGACAGATAGATAGACAGACAGACAGGAAAAAGCATGTACTGCTCTGAAAGGTGTGTCGTTTGTATTTGTCTTATTAGTCATTCATAAAGCTCTGTGTAGTGGACAGTTGTCTTATCATCCACACATGCTTAATCAATTAGCTGTGTAAATGTGGGGCAATGGCTGTTGTGAGGAGGCGATAATTAGATTTAGCCTGGGCTATTAACTCCCATGTAGATTCCAGGGTGGCTTATGATCAAGGTGGCAAGGCTGTCCGTCCTTCAGTAGCAGTGACCTGTTTAGAAAATGAGTCAAGATGAAAGGAGGGCAGTAAATAGCCCCAACCCAGAGACAGTAGTCTGGGACTGATTGGGCCCCTCTCCCTCTTTAGGGCAGTAGATGGGTATTGAATAAATAGATAATGTCTACTTCTAAAGAGTGAAGCAATGTGGCTTCACACATTTCAGATGGAATAGGTGGAGGCATTATGTATTTTTTAAGACCATACATACAAGGCAAACCCAGTCTCATCTTCTGTGGTTCCCTGCTGGTGGAATGAGCCACCTTAGCCGCTCCCCCAGACCCCAACACTTCAGTCGGCCCCCAGATCCCAACACTTCAGTCGGCCCCCAGACCACAATACTTCAGTCGGTCCCTAGACAATACTTCTGTCGGCCCCCAGACCCCAACACTTCAGTCGGCCTCCAGACCACAATACTTCTGTCGGCCCCCAGAC
>JBBPDC010170079.1:0-17189 GCA_037974485.1 Hemigrammopetersius urotaenia | reverse complement strand
TCCAGAACGGGGAGGATCATAGGGCTGAGACCTGGAGGGAAGAGAGACAGAGAGAGAGGGATAACAAAGCAGGCGGGAAAACATGGCAGGCTGGGACACAGAGCAGGCAGGGATAACATGGAGGGAGAACATAAACACAGAACAGGCACACAGGACAGACAGGCACAGCACTACAGAGAACCAGACCTGACCTAGGGTTTCTCTCTTAAGCATGGCCTACTATACCGGCATTAAGGTTTCTAGCTTTAACATGGCCCAATACACAGGCATTAAGGTTTCTGGCTTGTACAGGGTCTGACACATGGAGGGGAAACAGCACAGGTAAACAGGGAAACACAGGGACTATAACGCAACAGGACAAGAGGGAACACAGACTCCTAAGAACAAAACCTAACTCAAAGTCCTCAGCAAACGCTGGAATAAATGCAAACAGAAAACAGGAACCGAAAACAGAAACAGAAAAAAACGAAACATGGCACGGCTATACGGCTACGCCAGTCCAGGCCGTGACAATTTGAAATAAAATATTTTACTTGGCCTCACTCATGAATAGCCTAAAAATAAGATAATATTACACAATTAAATATCTTCTCTCTTAAAACTGCTGAAAGATCAACATTCTCTGGAGTCCTTTAACAAAATAGTGTAATAAAACAGAGACTGGCAGCCCATATCTTAACCATAATCACTGGAAAACTTTCTTGCCTTTTCAAAAGCACGGAGAGGCTGCGGTTAAAGGGTCTCACCTCATCTTAGCTTCATACTCTGTGCATTTGTGGATCCACCTCTGTGCATTTGTGGAGCTTCGTACTCTGTGCATTTGTGGATTCCACGCTTTAAAAAAAACGCTTTCCAGGTGTCTTTCTTATGGGGGTTTCCTCTGACTGGTACCAGCTCGGTTCGGTTCAACTCTACCCGCTTTTTTGCTTTTCCATAACTAAAATCTGTACGTTAGCGTTAGTGCTAGCATTAGCATTATTGTTGCTTCTTTAAGCCTATGTCGCTAATGTTGCTTCTTTAAGCCTTGTTTGGTGCCAACTGTCACCATTTTGTGACAAACAGCCACAAACCAAGGATAAAAATAAAACCGTTCTGATTTCATCCATGCTGGCGATTGTAATGATGCCGGGTTGTTTACCTCATCTTAGAGCCCCCGCTCGTGCTGCTTCTCAGAATGGTTTCCATATGTAAAGATTTTCCTGGTTGTATCCATCAACCTTGTTTTGCTGGCCACCATCTTTCTCTTTAATGTTTTTTAAAAACCCATCAAAGCATTAATGTTTAAAAACATATTTTTTTTTACCTGGGCTTGTATCTTGGCTTTATTTGGTCAAGGATCTGTTTGTTTGTTACATTATTTTTGTTTTGCTTTGTTTTTGTTTTTATCCAGTCTCAAATGTCTATTGCATCTCAAAAAAGCAAACAAAGGCCGTGTTAATCCTGTCTCACTTTTTATTTTCCAGGTTTCACATCAGCAAACAACCACAAAAGAGAACATATTCTGGCAGCCTTTATATTTGAAGAAGCAATGCAATCGTGCTGTTAATTTTAATGATTGCTGTGTGTCATGTAAGTCCATTTTATACATACACTGGCATCTGACTAGAATGAATGTTGCTATGACTGCTGCATTACGTCTGGTTCTAACTCATCTCCCACATTGCAGAGGTCCTTAAAGAGGCATGCTTAGTCCAATGCTGAAGCTTGCAGTCACGTCCTTTTAGTTTATGTGTAAAAAAAAAATGCTGTTGGCTAAAAAACTCATTCTCTCATGTTGCGTGAAAGCTCATGCTAATCTATATTCACTTTTCGGTACTGCGTCTTCTCAGTTCTTGGGTCAATTCACTTGTCAGTAAATGCTCTTGTTTTTGTGTGCATTGTCGGATATGTTCGAGTTAGGAGCGAGGAATGTGCTAACTGTATTTTGTAATGTGTGCATTATCTGCTGCACCGCAATAAATTCCTCATTTCACTTGATATGCTTCCCTCACTAAATTGTTGGTTTGTGTATTCAGACTCCTTCTCTTTGGTTCCCTTATGTTTCCTGGGTGCCATCATTAATTAAATATTCTGTTTTGTTTTGTCTTATTTTTTTTAGAATTTTGAAAAAGTAATTGCAGAGTGTTTGTGTTTGCTTCCCTCACTAAATTGTTGCATTATAAAATTTGAAAACGAGCTGATATCACAAAAAGGTTTTAGTATTAGCTTTTTTTCCAGTTCTTAATATTAGCTTGGAGTGAACATGGTGGAGTGCCTACTGTAACGGTTGGGCTATCTAAGTCGCACACACAGCGGAGCCAGTCACCTGAGTATTAGGGGGATGACGGCTTGGGACGAAGAAAGGTATGAGTGAGTATATGTGTGCGTGAATGGGCACGGGCTACAAGGCAAACCGGTCTGAGTTCACGTTTAATGAGAGGAAGTCTGGGTTGCCTGGTGATCGTGTCATGTCCAGCTGAATGAGTTTTCCCACTGATGAGTCATGTGAATGTGGCGTTGTGTGATTGGTGGAGAGTGAATGAGTAGCAGTAGAAAAGCCAATCGATTCCCGGATACTGCGTGGGAACTGATTCTGCATGTGGCTGATTTGAGTTCTCTGACAGAAATAAAGAAATAAAGTTATTTTCCTTAACTCCTCACGGTGTATGTGCGTCCTTTCACCCAGGCACCATGACACCTCCAAAAGTCTGAAATGGAAGACTATTATTTTATCTAGTTATTTAATTAATGATTTCAAAATAATTACTGTAGGGGAGTATTATGATAATCCATATGAGGGTTGAAATGTGTTAGCAATGTGAATATGTGTTAAACATGTTTGTTACACTAGCTTGCCAGACCTTCAGTAGCAAAACATTTATTTCTTAAATTTAATCTTCTCAGTATGCCAAAGATAAGATGGGCATAAAATAGTATTTTTGTACAAACAATGTGATCCAAAGCTTCATATCAAAATAAAAAGAAATCATGTACATGATGCCCTAAATCCTACAGTATACAGTAGTGTAACAGCATTTGTGAACTACTATACAACTATTTGAATCACACTGACAAGTCAGATAAGGGGAACATGCATGTGCACAGTCTGAGAACACACTGGAGTGTACAAACATGCTTTGCATAATGATTGCTGTTGTTTCCCCTTTTGGCTGTCTATTACCAAGTCAATAGGTCTTTATTCATTCAAAGTTGAGTGATTGCAGTAAAGGATACTAGAACCATTGTACCAAATGTAAATAACAGTTTTCCTTACTGCCCAGCGCAAGCCTGTGACTGGACGAGGAGGCTGTTGTTGGATACTGGAATATACATGAACCCTGTATAATCAAATTTCAGGACAAATAATAAAATGACTCATACCATGTCCAGTATGTTGAGCAAGTCCATTTTGGACCAAAGCATCCAACTTTCTAAGTAGGCAATGAATTTCAAACTATACTCGAAATACCTGTGTCGATGATTTTCTGAGATAAGCATGAGGCTGGGCATACTGTCAATGACCTAAAGAGACCAAAATGATTTATGTTAACATGTTGTTCATCTGTACAATCATCCCTCTTTCATACCAAATTCAGCTCTGAACGATGGCATAAATTGTAAACATACATAGTTAGAAAGCATAATTCACTCTTAGGGGCCCACGTGCAGCTAGATTTGATATGACTCATCTTTATGGTGAAGAATAAAGAGAGTAAAGAAGTTCCCATAGGTAAAGATTGTTTTAGCTCTTTATAAGTAAAAAAATGCTCAAAGGGTCCAGCCTTTGCTCCTCATTTCTCGAAGCTGGGTAACTTATCAACAATGTTTTGTGAAATGTGACCCTGATCTGGCAAAATGAGTCACAGTGACCCAAAATTCAAAATTTTGTGATCAAAAAGATGAGAAAATAAACTTTAAAATGATATCTTGGTCAAAGCTGTATCTTCAACGGTTGTCAAGTTACAATCATTTGAATTATGGTAGCACAGCACCTTTTTCCAAATGAAAATCTGAGAAAATCAGTGGCAAAGTTTTTGTCAGTATTTTGTTGATATCTTTAACAATCCATAGCATTTAAAGTGATGCACCCAGTATTCAACAACAAAAATTTACTACAGGCATTTAGATACTTAGAAAAATACATTCAATCAGACTGAAGACTAGAGCCAAAGAACTCATTGACCGAAGCCCACACTCTGATTTACCTCTGAGCGAACAGGAACAAGGCTGGCAGGCTTCCATGCTGGTGCTCAGTTTTTATTCACAGAAACAAAACAAAACGATAACTTAAACCGGCACGCGGGCCTCCAGAAAACAGGAACGGGAAACGGGAACGAGACACACTCAACATAAGGCGATGGAGACATGAGGTTACACAGACAGACACAGGCTTATATACATGGGGACATTACGGGAAACACAAGGCAGCTGGGGAGCACATAAACAGAAACCAGGTGAGGACAAAAACCACGTGACAAACAGAACAGGGCAAAATCAGGACAAAAACATGAACCGAAAAGCAGTGGCCCTAACCGGCCACTGACCTAGCCGTGACAGGATCAGCGAAAACAGCACTTATTTTGGACATTCTTTTGTAAGATTTGAGAGCTACAATTCAGATAAAATAGCCATTTAAGCACATTATTTCTATGATGAAACTTTGAGAGATTAATTTTGAAGACCTTTTCTTTCATATAAGACCAACAAAGAAAAATCTAGATTTTTGATGTTTTTCAACATAATCAGACCGTATCACAATAAATAGAACACCGACTTCCGACTCATTACGGCAGATCGGGTCACAAATAATGTTTTTTTCCAAAAGGAATGGTTGGTTTGTGTATTCATACCCCCCTTCCATTATTATGTATCCTGGTTGATTGTTAAATACCATCATTAAATATTCTGTTTTTGAGGCTGCTGCGAGACAGGCGTGAGAGGCTGGAAACTCCTGGGAGCAGGGACTGGGACCTGAGGCTGCTGTGAGGCTTGTGTGGGAGGCAGGAGGCCTCAAAGGGCCGGCACAGGAGCTACATGCACCCTCTGGGGAGTAGGAGCTTCATGGCCCTGCTGCAGGGCGGCTTGACTCTCTGGCTTGACTGTTTGACTTTGGGGGCGGCGCTTCAGGGCTTGGGAGCCGTGGTGGTTGTTTTGCGGGCCGCAGGGTAAAGTAAGGCCCACAATTTGCTCCACTAGCCAATCCAACTGCCCCTTTAGCTCCTGGAGGCTCCTCTGGACCTCTCCTTTAGAAGCGGTGGGCGGAGAACTCCGCCTTTGGGTCTCTGTCTCCATATTAGATGCTGCGGGAGCTGCCATGTTGGCTCCGCCACGAGTGCTGGTGAGACCTACTGGACTGGCGCGAAACTCGCCTCCCAGAACGAGTCAGACTCGAATGCTTGGGGCATCAGTTGGGAGGACAGCTGGGATGGCTGACGCATCCGCGGATCCAGATGCCTCACAAGCCTCTCTGCCTTCATGGCTTCTGAGCCTGAGCAGAGATGAAGAGGTCTGTGAAAACGCCCAGAGACAAAACCTCCGGTTTATCCTCCAGTCGGCCACTCCAGCCGTAAACAACCCCCTCGTCCTCCGAGCAAATATACCCCAGCAACTCTTGGGGGGTGTACCGACTCGCTCTGTTCTGTTCCTCCCTCTGTGGAGGCCAGCACGACTCACTCACCCAGTTGGCCACGGGTTCCCCCAGACCCGTTGCAAAGTCTGATGTGCCTTTGGTTTGGGTTGGTTCTTCTGTCACATCAGGTCTAGGTTTGTTCAGGCAGCAGGCACACACGCAGACTTCCATACTTCTTGGCTTTCTTTACTTAGCAAGGTACAAAACAAAGAGAGACGCAATGGCCCAAAAACACAAACAAGGATATACGTGAACTAAACCTAAACCCAGGAGTAGCGTGAGGGAGAACCAACAATCACTAACACAAACTAAGCACTCTTTATACACACTCTAATGAACTAGAAACCCTGATGTAAATTTTGTCTCATCACTGGCAGCTGAGAAGCATCTGTCAGTGATAAGATCACCCCCCTATTCAACTCCAACTGAAACAGCACCAGCCTCTAAAGGCCACTGACTGGGGGTGTTACAATATCCTTTTGATTATCTCTGGGTTACTGTGTTCCATCAATGAGATTGTTACCCCTGAATATCCTACCATTTCTCCTGAATATGTATTCTAAATACTGTGTCTCCAGGTAACCTTAGAGCTTGATTTTTCTGGTTGTATCCATCCACCTTGTTTTGCTGGCCACCCATCAAAGCATAAATGTAATTTCAAAAACATTACGTTTTTACCTGGGCTGTCACACACACTGGATCACGTGACGTCACGAGGTCAAGGAGATGACGTCACGTCTAGTATATAAACAGGAAGGAAACGTATCATCCTCACACAGACATTGAAGTCGTTATGCTTCATGCCTCGACTTACTGCTCAACCAAACCTTTCCACGGTACCGTGAGTACTCTGACTCGCAAGAGTCGTTTGTATACTGTCCTTTGTGTGTTCAGAACGTGAGTTCAACTTGGTGTGGACTCTAACTCCATTAGTGAGCGTTCTGAGATCAACCGCATGGCTTACCTGCTCTCTTCCACCACGCTACACAGTGGGCACAGTACACTCATTATTCTGCCTTCCACCGTGACAGAATGTCTGTGTCCTGGAGCCTCGAGGAGAAGCAACAGTTGTGGGAGACGGTCACGCAGCAGATAACAGAGATCGGGCCCTGCGGCAGGCCCTGACTCAACAGTCTGCTGCGTGTCCTAGCGCTCCCTCAGCTGCTTCTCCACCCCCGGTGGCTCAAGCTCCACCTCCACTTCCCAAAATAGCCTTGCCAGAAAAATGGAACGGTAAGGATGGGAAGTGTGAGGTTTTTCTGACTAACCTCAGCCTGCTCTTTGAGTTTCAGGGGCAGCACTACTCAACGGACCGGAGCAGGATCACTTCCCTCCTTACCGGGCAGGCAGCAGAGTGGGCTGCGGCGGTCCTTCGCTCTGACTCCGACACTGCTCACTCCTATTCAGAGTTTACTAAGCAGCTGAAGGCCGCCTTTCAACATCCGGAGAGCGAGGTGTTGGTGAACTCGTGCCTTTACCATCTATGCCATGGAGATCACCCGGTGAGCCAGTAGACCACGGATTTCAGGACCCTGGCAGTACAGACCACCTGGAGCGAGGCTGCTCTCCATACGGCCTACTACGAGGGACTGAGTGCCCAACTAAAGCACGAGCTGGCCGCTCGTGAGCTTCCTGTGATGCTCGAGGGGATGATCCAGATGTGCCTGCGGGTGGATCTTTGGCTCGCCAGCGTCCCCAAGTCCAGCGTGCGGCCGCGCCTTCCGGATCCAACCTTCGTCATACCCTCCATGCCGGCTCACCGGGTTCCAACACCCGCCTCCGAGGCCCACTCTTCAGGAGCTGGGGAACCCATGCAGTTAGGGCGCACCTCCCTGTCGGCTACGGAGAAGGAGAGACGATTCTGCGAGGGCCTCTGTGCCTATTGGAACCTCACACCGATTCGACAGGCCACGATCTACAAACCCAGGCAGTCGCGGTGGGTGCTCTTCTTTGAGCAGTTTAATTTCACCATCTCGTACCACCCGGGATCCAAGAACATCAAGGCGAAAGCCCTCTCACGCCAGGTCCAGGCTGAGAGCTCCCGGGCGGACCCCACGCTTGTCCTGCCGTCAGACATCATCATCGCTTCTCTCCGGTGGGGATTAGAAGAGAGGGTTGAAGCCTTGGAGGCTCCTCCACCCGAGACTCCGACCAACAAACTCTTCGTTCCATCCAGCGTGCGTCAGGAGGCGCTGAAGTTGGCACATTCCTCCGCCGTGGCCGGCCACCCGGGGGTACTCAGGACTTTATAACTCCTCAAGTGAGCGTTTTGGTGGCCATCAATGAGCAAGGACGTCCAGGGGTTCGTCCAGGCCTGCTCAGTTTGTGCACGCTCCAAGACCTCCAACGCCGCTGCAGTGGGTGACCTGCAGCCTTTGCCCATCCCGAAATGCCCTTGGTCCCACATAGGCCTGGATTTCGTCACGGGCCTGCCGGAGTCTCACGGTAAGAACACCATCCTCACCATCTTTGACAGGTTCTCCAAGGCTGTTCACCTGGTGGCCCTTGCTGGACTCCCCACAGCCAAAGAAACAGCAGAGGCTCTAATCGAGCACGTAGTCCGCTTGCATGGGTTCACTAAGGACATTGTCTCGGACAGAGGGCCCCAGTTCACGGCGTGGTTCTGGAAGGCCTTCTACCGTTTGATTGAGGCCACCACTAGTCTGTCGTAGGGCTACCATCCGCAGACTAACAGTCAGACGGAGCGGACCAACCAACAACTGGAGTGCTTCCTCCGCTGCTTCATGGCCGATCGTCAGCACTCCTGGGCGGATTATCTCGTCTGGGCTGAGCTCTCACACAACCTGCTCCAGTTTGAAGTGTGCCACGGCTACCAACCCCCGATGTTTGAACATCAGGAGCCGGGGGTTGACGTGCCATCCACCCAACAGTTGATCCGCCGGTGCCGTCGACTATAGACCAAGGCTTGACCTGCCATCACGAGGACGAACCGCCGTAACATCACTTGTCAGCGGCACCCTCCGGGACGGTTGTTCCACATAGGTGACCAAGTCTACCTCTCCCATCGGCACATCAACCTCCGCACAGAGTAACGAAAGCTGTCACCCCGCTTCTCAGGACCGTTCAAGATCACCCATCAGATCAACCCGGTCACCTATAGGCTCCAGCTGCCTGCCTCTCTCCGCATCCATCCTGTATTCCATATCTCTGAACTCAAGCCTGTGTTTTTCTCCCCTCTGTCTAGCCAGGATCCTGCCCCTCCTCCGCCTCGGATCATCGGCGGTGATCCTGCGTATACAGTCCGGCGGATCCTTGACTCGCGACGCAGTGGCCGTAGCACCCAGTACTTAGTCGACTGTGAAGGCTACAGCCCGGAAGAACGGTCCTGGGTTCCCGGCCGCCATGTCCTCTACAAGACCCTTATCGAGGACTACCGTCGTCGGGTGTCCTCCCAGCCTGGACTGTCGGGAGTCGGTCCTAGAGGGGGAGAGGGGGGGGGGGTTCTGTCACACACACTGGATCACGTGACGTCACGAGGTCAAGGAGATGACGTCACGTCTAGTATATAAACAGGAAGGAAACGTATCATCCTCACACAGACATTGAAGTCGTTATGTCTAATGCCCGCGTGTCACCTCAACTCGACTTACTGCTCAACCAAACCTTTCCACAGTACCGTGAGTACTCTGACTTGCAAGAGTCGTTTGTATACTATCCTTTGTGTGTTCAGAACGCGAGTTCAACTTGGTGTGGACTCTAACTCCATTAGGGAGTGTTCTGAGATCAACCGCGTGGCTTACCTGCTCTCTCGTGTTCCATCATGTCTGAGTCCTTCCACTACGCTACACAGTGGGCACAGTACACTCATTATTCTGCCTTCCACCGTGACATGGGCTTGTATCTTGGCTTTATTTTGGTAAAGGATCTGTTTGTTTCTTATATTATTTTTGTTTTGTTTTGTTTTTTGTTTTTATCCAGTCTACTGCATCTCAATAAAGGCCGTGTTAATCCTGTCTCACTTTTTTATTGTCCAGGTTTCATATCAGCAAACAACCACAAAATAGAACATATTCTGGCAGTCTTTACATTTGAAAAGCTAACCTATATTCACTGTTCTGTACTGCATCTTCTCAGTTCTTGGGTCAATGCACTTGCCAGTAAATGCTCTTGTTTTGTGTGCATTGTCTGTTATGTTAGAGTTAGGAGGGAGGAATGTGCTAACTGTATTTTGTCATTTGTGCACTGTCTGTTGCACCACAATAAATTCCTCATTTCATTAGATATGCTTCCTGCCTGAGCTTTTTCTCAGCCTGCATGAGGACTGTGTCTTTTACCAAATAAAAAAAGTAAACTGAAAGCTTTTTGCACCTTGTCCACCAAGGGTTTGCAATAATAGTATGCATCAAAAGTTTGGAATCATTTGTGATATTTGTAGCTCTTTTCACAACATCACAGACACAGGTCGGTTCTTCTAAACGGGCATTTATTTCTTTTAGGCAGTAGTCGTTCTGTGGTCATGCAGTAATCACGCCACGTTCATACCTTCATGCCTTATGCCTTATGCCTTATGCCGTGAGAACTGCAGGCAAAGTGACACATCACAAATTCACTGACAGCACACAAATTACAGTTTCTACAATAACATCACGAACAAACAAAGCATCATATTAATAAACAGATACCTCGTTGGCCGCTTATTGTGAGAAGAGTAATACTGTCTTTACACTCTGGTCTCCCACCTTCACCGTAGCATTTAGCAGTAATCCAAACTCGTGCATGAGATCACTCCTTTTCCTTCCGTCGCTTATTTTCTTCCCCAGTCCATCACTTATTTACTTCTCCCATCCGTACAGCAAACCCATGTCACAGTTCCGTTAAATACAGCATATTACCAACAATGACAATCACGAACACAAATATATACAAATAGGCACTTTGACACTTAAAATATTAATAATTGCCCCTATTTTATTCAGTAATACGAATACAGTGAAAATGGAACTATTATATGGTGTTTCAGTGGTTTGCAAGGGTATTGTGTGGCAATTGTTGCAATATGTAATTGTTAAGTTATTGTTTCAAGGTGGTTGCTAGGGTGTTAACAGGTGGTCGCTAAGGCGTTGCTTAGCAGTTGCTAAGGTATCTTAGGTGCTAGCTAGGATTTTGCTAAGCCTTTCATATTTAATTATGTGTGTGTGTGTGTGTGTGTGTGTGTGTGTGTGTGTGTGTGTGTGTGTGTGTGTGTGTGTGTGTGTGTGTGTGTCATCATGCAGGTACTGTGTATTCCTGTGTATCATTTATGTTATATTTTGTTTAGGTGTGTATTTGTGTGTAAGATGTAACTACTGCATTGTTACTGTGTACATAAGTGTATAAGTGTTTGTGTTTGCTACCCTCTCTAATGGTTGTTTTATACATTTTGAAAATGAGCTGATATCACAAAAAGTTTTAGTGTTAGCTTTTTTTCTTAAAATTAGCTTGGAGTGAACATGGTGGAGTGCCTCCAAAAGTCTGAAATGGAAGACTATACCTCTACATCCTTTTTAGAATGGATTACTGGGAAAATGTTTTTCTATATTTTATTTATTTAATTAATGATTTCAAAATAATTACTGTAGGGGAGTATTATGATAATCCATATGGAGTGTTGAAATATGTGTTACAAATGTGAATATGTGTTAAACATGTTTGTTACACTAGCTTGCCAGACCTTCAGAAGCAAAACATTTATTTCTTAAATTTAATCTTCTCAGTATGCCAAAGATAAGACAATCTGATGGGCCTAAAATACAAAATAAAACCAAATGAAATACACAATGCCCTAAATCCTACAGTATACAGTAGTGCAACAGAATTTGCTATACAGCTACTATACAACTATTTGAATCACAATGACAAGTCAGATAAGGGGAACATGCATGTGCACAGTCTGAGAACACACTGGAGTGTACAAACATGACAGCTGTTGTTTCCCCTTTTGGCTGTCTATTACCAAGTCAATAGGTCTTTATTCATTCAAAGTTTAGTGATTGCCATAAAGGATACTAGAACCATTGTTGAAAATGTAAATAACAGTTTTCTTTACTGCCCAGCGCAAGCCTGTGACTGGACGAGGAGGCTGTTGTTGGATACTGGAATATACATGAACCCTGTATAATCAAATTTTAGGACAAATAATAATAAGATGACTCATACCATGTCTAGTATAGAACAAAGCATTCAACTTTCTAAGTAGGCAATGTGTTTAAGTTTAAAGAATTTGAATTTCACAATATACTCTAAATACCTGGGTCGATGATTTTCTGAAATAAGCATGAGGCTTATCTGAGTTCTCTCCCCTCTTGTTCACTAAACCATGCATTCCAGCTTGGTCTCATTGCAAGTTATTCTACCACAGCAGTTACTTTTAGTAATGATTCTTTTAACAATGTTATGGGCAAGCACTCCTAAATCCACCTTCCTAAATGTTATGGTTATAGCTGCTCCTGCTAAAATGTTGCACTCCAAGCCTAAAACGTAGCCATGGCTGAATGACATTTTGGCAGTCAGCTGAGGAAAGCCAGAGAAAACTGTTAAGGTAAAAAATAGTAATGCTTTTTGAATATTGTTTTAAATAGCTGCCTGAAACCCCAGGTACATTTTAACACTATAGATGTAGGTCTCTTGTCAAACCTGTGAATAATCATGAATAATTATTTTATTGCTAAGATGCTAAGATTACACAGATTACACAGGTCAAAATCATCAGAGATAAGTTTATGTGGGTTTTGTGGTGTTTTTCATGCTGATTTCTGAATGCTGTGTTTAATTTTTCTCACATGTACAGTTTTTGTGATGAAGCTAGTTATATATTGCATGAGAGGCATAATTAGCATATAATAATCATACGCTGAGCATTTTTGAAGAAACACTGGTAGCTGACTGACACTGATCATTATATCTATGCCACAGTGTGGCCTGTCTGACTTCACACTGAAAATATTGAAACAGTTCTTGATTGGTGCCTGTGGTTTAAAAAAAACATGCATGCAAGTTGATTGCAAATCTAATATTACTCATAAATCAAAAAGCAGATCTGAAATCAGCATAAAAACTGGTTTAGAAAAGTGTTGTATGGTTTCTGATTATTACAAAAAATAAATAGTTGTTCTGTGTTACTTTCATCTGGCAGGTTTAAACCCTGACATTTCTTGTACTTGCTATGAGTCTGTCTCTTTCCTCTATAACAGAAAAGATTTGTAGTATGAAGCTATCAGCTGGCTTGGTGGACTTCATCTCCTTGACTTTTTTAACGAAGCCTTTTAAACTGACCTGTCCGAGCCATAATCATTTGCACATAATCATTGCACTACATTGTACATACCCACTTGTAAATGTATATATCCATTGCACATGTACATTTGTAAATTTCTGATTATACATTTTTATACATATGTCAATCCCAGAGATAGTCGATAATTAAACTGTAAATTTTGTTCATATGCATTGCATATTTATGATCACTGTAGCAATCTGTAAAATTGTTCATCTACTTGTAACTCCTGATTATAGTTACAAACTGTATATTATGTTCATACTACTGTACATCCATCTGTAAATATGGTTCAGTTTCTTCTTGTACATATCGCCTTACGTATACTCATAACTTATAACTCAACTTATACCTTTATCCTGCACTTGCTGCTTATTGCACTTCTGGTTAGACCTAAACTGCATTGTTGCCTTGTACTTGTACATGTGTAATTACAATAAAGTTGAATCTAATCGAATCTAATTATTAACAGCAGTCTTGCATCTGGGACAGTGCCAAAAGCTTTTAAAGAAGCCTGGATATTTCTGCCCTGTCTAATTTTAGGCCTATCTCTTTTCTTCTTTTTCTTTGTCATGTTTTTACAACTTTAACAATTTTTTAGACTCAGACTTTAAAGCTCTCCACAGCACCATGCTCTCATCTGCACTGGTAAAAGTTGTTTTGCTGTTTGTATATTAGCCACTGATTCTGGGACTTCTCCATTTTCACTCTTTAAGAATTCTCAGCTGCTTTCAACATAGAAGCCTCAGCTCTCGCTTAGAGCTCTGTTTTGGTATTAAAGGTATTAAAGGTTCTGCCCTAAAGTGGTTTAAGATTTATTTGTCAGAGGGTTTTCTGTACTGGCACTGATGACTGTCCTCATTGGCACCTTTGTCTTAATGCCAGTTCTTGCTAATTGAATCTATCTGGATCTAAAATAGAATGACAAAAACTTGCTTAATGTATTGCTGGAATGTGGACAGCAAAGCTTGGATGGTGTCTAACTATTTAAGAAAACTGAAGTGTTCCTAATGGAGCCTGGTGATGTCCATCTTTCAGTGATCTGGAGAAGGTTATACATGCATTTTTTTTATTCCTGTTTGGATCATTCTAATATCTTGTATGTTGATATTAGCCTCCCTCTAATGCCCACAAACAATCCAAAATGTAGCAGCATCTTCTTACAGACATACATAAAGGAGAGAACATTATTCCTATTATAGCATCTCATCACTGGCTCCTTGTACATTTTAGGATAGATTTTAATGCTATATTTTGTATATAAATCACTGCTTGCACAAGACCCATCTTACATTTCTGACCTCCTCTGATCCACATGTTCTACTTAGTATACTGAGATCTGCAGACCAGTTTATTCTAGTAGTTCTTAGACCTAGACTAAAGCACAGACATGGGGGTTCTGTGATTATTGTCTCGAACTGTGGAATGAGGATATTGTGTAGCCCTTTGGGCAACTGCAGTTGTTTTTGATTTGCTTCAAAAATAAACTTGAATAAACTGCCAGGGTTGCATTTACCATGCCCTGCATCATAAATGCTGTGGGTATGGAGGTACCATCTAAAATGTATTTGTATTGTTTTTATTATGGTGACCCCATCAAAACTTTTTTTAATTCTTGAACTGTTATCTATGCACATTATTTCCCCAGAATATCAGCAAACAGGAAGTAATAGAAAACCACTTTAAAAACATTGGTGGATTTTTAAAGTGCAACCTCAATTCGAATTTCTAATAATTTCTAGTAGATTTTGGAACATAGGTTTTTTGGGGGAAAAAAAGGTTTTTGCTGAATTGAAGTCTATGAATAGCATTTTAATATTAAGGTCCTTTTTGTTCTGGTGGGTGAGGGCACAGCACCTGGCTCTGGCTAGTAATAGCTTTTAGCCTAGCCACGGCATTTACATTTTAGCAGACACTTTTATCCAAAGCAACTTCCGTTCACTAACAACAAGGGACAGTCTCCCTGGAGCAACTTTAGGTTAGGGGTCTTGCTCAGGAACCCAGTGGTGGTTCCTGAAGGTAGAATTTAAACCCATGACCTCTTGGTCCAGAGGCAAGTATCCTACCCACCAAGCCACCACCACCCCCATAGACCCTGTCAGCTTGTTGTGGTTTTCCTTCCTCACGTACTGCTTGCGATGTTCCCCTGGCCAGCGATATCATTTTACGCCACAGTCTGAGGGCCTGGACCACAAAGCAAGCCAGGGTTGCTGAACTTGTCCATGTAACAAGCGAAATGTCCGTTAAGTTTACTGTGATCAAACCATTTTGTCAGAAGAAACTAATTACATTTTTTTTTTTAAATACATTTAAAGCATTTAATTGAGATATTCAGGTGAGTACACAGACATTTATACTTATTATACTTACTTTAATAAAGTCAGCCACTACTCACAGTCATATAAGCATAAGAAACACAATTTTCTAAGAGCAATCATTTCAAATGAAAAGCAATTTATAAACAAAAACAAAAAACAATGAATGAAAGGTAGCTACTTCCAGTTATCACAATGCTATTGGCTCAGTGATGAGTGATTGCTATTTACATCCATTCACTTTACAGATAAACTCTATTTTACAAAATACAGCTAGCACACAGTGGTCCAACATGTCCACATTGTAAGTTTTAGGACATTCTTAATGTTTGTTTCATTGAATTAGCTGCAGGTTTCAAGCTGAATTGCTGTTCTTGATAAGGGAAATGATAGGTGACCTTGTTTGCAGTTTGCATGTACTCTGAGAATACAAAATATTTTGAAGAAAATTTCCTATAAGTACAATATACTTATACTTATACCCTTTTTGGCTCTGTTATGGGCATCCACAAAATTATTACAGTTTAAAAATCAGTCAGTCAACGTTACCGTTACTGTTGCGTGCAAAATATGAGAAGTAGACCTGACAACTGACTTGTTGTACACAGATTCTCATCCAGTCTCTGGTCATCTCCAAACAGGACTACAGCAACTCTCTACTGGCTGAACTTCCAAAGAAGGTAACTAAACCACTTCAGCTGATTCAGAATACAGCTGCCAGATTAGTGTTCAACGTGGTTAAGTTCACTCACACCACACCTTTACTAAGGAACCTTCACTGGCTCGCAGTGGCTGCTCAAGTCACTTGCTTTCATAGCCAAGAATGGACTTGCACCCTCACACATAACAGCATTGATCAAACAACATGTCACTTCTTGTCCTCTCAGGGCTTCAAGCACGGCTCGTCTCGAGCCACTGCTCAAAAGAAAAGGGAGACATGCGCCAAGACTCCTCTAAGTCTTAGTCCCCCAGTAGTGGAATGAACTTCCTCTTCCGATCAGTCCCTTGCTGTCGCCTGAAGACCTACCTCTTCAAGGAGCACCTTGGCACCTAACTATGTCTCTCATTCTGCTTGCTTATTCCACACAAAAGAAATCCTTCCTCACTATTTTCTTAACTAGACTTATCTTGTTTAGATATTGTTTAGCAGGTGCTGGTTGCAGTATTTCAGTTAAATAGTGGACATGGATTTAAGCTGCTTTACAGGTTTAAGAAGCAGTTGTGAACTACTTGAGCACTGATGTAGGTCGCTCTGGATAAGAGCGTCAGCTAAATGCTGTAAATGTAAATGTCAGCTAAATGCTGTACATGTTCTTGCTATCCTAATGTTAGTTACAGTGAGCTGTGTGAGAAGCTGCCACTATATGCAATATATCCAAACATAGGTTTTTTGCACCATCTAAAAATGAAGCAATATAAAACCTTTTCTCTTGTCTGTGCAGGCCAGAAATAATTACCTCTGCAGTAATGCTAATTGCTAAATCTATCTAGTAGTTTTACAATAGTAGTTTTTAATTGCAGTGATATTTAACCATGGTTATATTTATGTAAATATTGAAGTTTGTAGTCAACTTCAACATCCTTCAAATAAATTTCATTATAACTTACATTATAGTAAATATTACGACTTATTTGAAGGTTACCTCACCTGTAGTGAGGCAGCCTTATGTCTTTTACACCTTTACACTGATTTATGTTTAACCTGTGCATAAAGTCCTTGGGCCTCATCTGAGTGCTGGACCTGCTCTGGATCTATTGGCTTTGTCTCTGACAGCTCAGCAGCCATGTTGGACTTGGAGGACTTCTGATGGATGATGTTTCCATATGTTTCCTCTTTGGTTTGTTGATCCTCAGTTGCAGCTTTTGTGTTTTCCCTCCCAGCTTTATCTCTGCAGATGTGCTGAACGGTGGCATAGTCAGGGGTGAGCGAGGAAAGGCCTCTGATTGCACCTGACCCTTCTTTGTCATTTGGGAAGTAAATGGTGGAGTAGTG
>JBBPDC010170025.1:0-17198 GCA_037974485.1 Hemigrammopetersius urotaenia | reverse complement strand
ACACACACACACACACACACACACACACACACACACACACACACACACACACACACACACACACACAGATACACACATCCAAATGGATACAAACCCATGATGTCTTGGATGAGTCAGAGCAGCACTGAGCCTCTACCTGAAGATCGTTACGATCAGAAAGTGTGTATATTTAGTCCACAGTTATACTTTAAAGAGCCCACGTCTTCCACTGTTGTAGTTTAGCTTCTTTTGCCCTGATGTTAGAGTCGCCCATATCCCACGTTTTCTATTTTGTTTACTACTTTGAGGTCCATGTGTAAAATCTGTATGGTTTATGCACTAAAACAGTCATTATTTTATGTTACTCAGCAAATTTCTAGTTGAACAGTGGCCTTTCATACTGTAACATGCAAATGAGCTCAGGTCTGATTGGATACCCTTGCTTAAAAAAAGCAGTCCAGGATCAAACAGCCCCTTTAACTTCAATGTGAATGGGTGGGCTACACTGCTGTAGGTTGGATAAGTCAATATATTTGCTTTAGTGACATCACAAAAACACTGGGCTGTTTTCACAGTTGAACTGCATGGACTGGGGATGTTTAAAGAATGTTTATGCACTAAACAAAACACCTTCACCTACCCCCCAAAAAAGTGAGGAAAACTTGGTTTTCCATTCTGTGGGTCTGCTTAAGTGACATCGCAAAAACACAATTCAGAATGAGCTGTTTTGCAGCATGGTTTCCACACTTAAACCACATGGACTGGGGGTTTTTAGGCACTAAACCAAACACACTCTGTACCAAAAAGGTGAAACAAATGGGTTTTCAATTCTATGGGCTCTTTAAAAAGAAATGCAATTAGTGACATCACAAAAACACTGTATTAAAAACGAGCTGTTTTGCAGTTTAGTTTAAAGGCTTGACTCACATGGACTGGGGATGTTTTGAAGAAAGTTAATGTACTAAACCAAACACCTTCATTACCAAAAGGTTGTGGGTCCTTAAGTGACCTCACAATTTGCCCAAGTGACCTCACAAAAACACTGAATTCACAACGAGCCGTTTTTGCAGCTTAACTTTCACACTTGAAGAAAGTTAATGTGCTAAACAGAATACCTTCATTACCCAAAGGTGAGGAAATTTTGGATTTTTAAATGCTATGAGCCCTTTAATGAAAACAGATACTGTTAACAAGTAGCATTCCTTCCTGATAACAGTTTTTTCGCCCTGCTAACACACTGCAGCTTATTGAAAGCTAATCTGCATGTTCAACAGGGAGCGCGGCTTGCGTGACAAGTGAAGGGTGGCATGGCGGCCTCACTCGCTTCGGGCCATTCTGGCAGTGCGCCATAAGCTCCCTGTTATTACCCGCCTGGAAAACTCGCTGCGTTTACACCCACAACAACAGGACACACAGAGCTGTGTTTAATAGACAATACACACTCACTATTATGCCTTTAAGTCCGTGCTCCATTGCTACAGGTGGCTTTGTTTACTCTTTGTGCTGCTTACCTTTCCTCGGCCTCGTAACGCCCTGGCCAGCGCACATGTTCCAAAACAGTTGCTATAACAGAAACGCAGCACAAAAGATCTACAACCTCCACTCCTTCTCGCTCTATTTAACTGTTTTTTTTCTTATCCAGCGTATCATCAGCAACCCATTCACATCTGCCCTCGAGACTCGTCGCAGTGTGTGTGTGCGTGTCCACGCTGGTCACAGTGAAATGATACAGTGTGCAGAATTGGAGCTTTCTGTGTGTCGCCCTGTTTTCTATCACTGTTTACAAGGAGCTCCATGCTGCCCTTATTGTTGGATGTGCCGCAGTCATTTCTGAGTTCAGAAAAGGGCCCAACCAGGTGGGTAATTATATTAAAAGTGTAAAATAACAGGTTAAAAACGCACAAAGGAGGACATTTCCTACTGTTTTCTTAAGTTTAAGAAAAGTTTAAGTTTGACCATTGAGGTTTGGCCATTGAATTAGTAAGGCACTTAAACTCCCGATGCATAAAATGAAAAATATGCATAAAAAATGGTATTGACCAATATTGATATGGCGCTAAATGTTTATATAGGCAAATACATAATGTAAGACACACAGCTGTATAAACGCAGTATCCGCTCTTGCTGTTGTGACAAAAATAAAAGTCTTAAATGGCAGGAATAGCTGCTTTGATTGCATTGGAATATCTCACTTTTTTTATTTGTCTTTTTTTTCAACTTGCAGCTATTTGAATGTTTCTGGATTTCTTAATATTTTTATTTCCTTCCAGTCAAACTCACTGGATGACTTTTCTGTATGATAATAAACTTTATAAATAAACTTGACTTGGGATTACTTCGCTTCTGTTTGACCTCAGTCTCACCTTTCTTACAGGTCTGAGTTTCCAAACAAATGCTGACTTTCCAAATATGGAATGTCAAAAACAAGCATTTAGTCATGAGAGGAACAAAAACAAAGTGACACCAGCTGCACATGCTTTTGAGGACGCGAGTTAATAACGCTGTTTTGACAGAGGAAGCGCCCGGTGCGACTGAAGAGACAAAAGAGTCGGGCTGGGTTGTTGAAGGGGTGCGGCAGCGACAATTACACTCAGAAAGGTGCACAGCAACGGTCAAAAGTTTAAACTAATTTAACCGAATACAGATTCTTATATCGTCTAGACACACAGACAGACAGACAAACACACATCCGGAAAGACAGACAGATATATATATAAATACTTCAGTCAAACATAATAAAATAAATAAAAATGTTCAAGAATATATTTTACATAATGCAGATATATATTATTCAGATAGACATAATATACATATTTATACAGAAAAAATTATGTGTATTTATATTCATTCTCTCTCTCTCTCTCTCTCTCTCTCTCTATATATATATATATATATACATACACACAGACACACATACATATACACATACATATACACACACACACACATTTGTGTTTGTGTGTGTATACACATATTTACACATAATGAATATATAATTACACACATTATTTTGTCTGCATATACATCTAGCCACGCCCCTTTGATGCAGCCATATATATATGTATATATATATATATATACACACATACTGTATATATAGGTAAACCCAAAGCTGCATCACGACAACAGGGTGTGGCTCCCTTGAGGAACCTACAGAAGACTGTTTGAAATTGTCTCATTGATCATTTCAACATTAGCCTAAAACAGCTAAACGTAAAGAAAAACGTTCCGAGTGGGTGTGGCCAAACATTTCGACTGGGGTTGTGAGACCGTAATCGTGACTGTGGGAAGGGAAAGTGTATTAGAAGTGTGAAAGAACGACCCCCCAGAACAAAATAAGGATAAAAAATAAATAAATAAATACTGCGGCCCCTGGGGAAAAGGTCTCTTACCTCGAACATAGAGGTTGGCGGGTGCCGAGTATCGAGTTCCGATGCTGTTCATCGCAACGCACTCATACTTGCCCTGGTCGGACTCATCGCTGTTCTCAATCTGCAGAGCTCCTGAGGAGGGAAAAAGGCGAAATGAGATGTAAATAAATAAACGAATAAATAAATAAATAAATAAATAAATAAACAAACAAACAAACACACATAAAATGAATAAATCTCCTGGCACAACCATATACAATCTGCACCCATTCCCTGTTTAAATGTCAGACAGATTTAGCAGAGTTTATGATATTTTTTTTTTGCCTACTAAGGTGTTTGCGTGAAGCTGAATTTGCAGCTTGTCCGTGTCCACAAATCAACAAATATCTGCTTGACAGCGTCAGTGTGGGGAAAAAAAAGCAAGCGCCACACTAATGTCAAGTCCATGACTTATGGTCAATTAGCTCACAACACGTAACGTTACTGATGACAGCTTTTAATGCACTAGACTCCAAAATAACTTACTCGACAAAATGCCAGAAAATGCCAAAGCTAAACAGCGGAAAGGTTTTAGTTTCAACCGTCTCACTTATCGCCACCAACACAACTTTTTTTTTTCCAATTCAGCTGACCTTAATGACACCATCTGGGCTCGCATTAACCACACGACTGTCAGATGGACTTCATCCGCTAAAGGTTTATTAGAGAGCATTCAAGGACAAGCTAAGAAACTGAGACAATCCAGTTCAGCACAATTCAGTACCACATCACAGTTCAGTCCAGTTTAGTACATCACAGTCCAGTTCAGCACACCACAGTCCAGTTTAGTACATCACAGTCCAGTTCAGTACAACGTAGTCCAGTTCAGTACATCACAGTCCAGTTCAGTACAACATAGTCCAGTTCAGTACATCACAGTCTAGTTCAGTACATCACAGTCCAGTTCAGTACAACATCATAGTCCAGTTCAGTACAACATCACAGTCCAGGTCAGTACAACGTAGTTCAGTTCAGAACATCACAATCCAGTTCAGTACAACATAGTCCAGTTCAGTACATTATCATAGTCCAGTTCAGTACAACATAGTCTAGTTCGGTAAATCATAGTCCAGTTCAGTACATTATCATAGTCCAGTTCAGTAAATGACAGTACATTTATAGCCCATTTACAGCCCACCGTTAACCTCAGAACATCACAGTTCAGTTCAATACACCACAACCCAGATCATAATAGTCCAGTCCAGTTCAGTACAACATAGTCCAACTCAGTTCAAAAACACAGTCCAGGACATCAGTGACTTCTGGTTCAATTCACCACCACTGTAAAGAAATCCAAGTCTTTACAGCAACCCAGTCCCATTCTGAACAACTGTGTTTTCACCTTAATGATTTAATTAGGCAGATTTATAAATTGCCTGACCCCTTTAGCAGCCTCACATGGTTTCAGGCATGTGGTTTACCCAATGCTAATCAATGCTAATAAGCTTCCTTTAATTATTAGCTTCATTAGCCTTGTAGCTCCAGCGCAAAATTAAAGACACCAAACATGTAAGGTTAAAACTGGATAAACCTGACTTTTTGAAAAAAAGCTATTTCTTCATTTTGGTAAAAATAACACTTGTATCCAGCCAAAGTCGGGTGGTGCGGGGGTGCTGCTTGTTGCCCAGGACTGAGTCTCCATGGCGGCGCGGCCAAGGGAATAACACACACCGTTACTCACTCTGCACTCAAGAGAAACTGATTGGTGGTGTTCCCCATTCTGACAAGCAGCAAATTACTAATCAATTCCGAGATTGCTCAGCACTGATTGCCATCGCCTCTCGCTCTTGACAACACATTTGGCCCGAGTGGCCCAGCCGCAAGGACGGAATTGAAATAAAGAACAATATGCAATCGCTTCGGAGGAACTAATGGGGAAGCCATTACTTCACACCCTTTTGATTTTTAGCTAGGAAAAGGGGTTCGGCAAATTCAATCACACGCCGCCACTGAACACTGTATTTAAAAAAAAATAATGAAAGGCTTGCATTTGATCCCAATTAACCATTCCAATTACACCATGGCTCTGTCAAAGTGGTCCGTGCCGGGTAATTCTGCCAGGCCACAGGAAGACTGACGTTCCACTTTCGGAACGTAAAACACATCGAGAATAAATTTTACTGGAGGACGTATGGAGTGGAAGCATGCTGAGCTCCATTAGCTGAAGGACACACACACATTAAAATGAGTGTAACCGTGATTAGGATGATTGTGAGGAGGACTAAGGGATGTTGAGGATGGAAGAGACACATGATTCCCCTCTTAACCTTACTTTTATGGAAAGAACCCCATTCTCCACAAAATGACAGGAGCAAAGAACACAGTTTCATCACAGATATAAAGTGTAATGTGCACCAAAAGTCAAAGGAGAAATCAAGTTTAATAGTAATAGTAATCTAAGTGCATTCATTCATTAATTTAAGAAACAAAAACAAGCTAACATGTCTTACAGTAAGGCTAATAGCCAAAAACTACCATGATGATAACCAACGAGTCTGTGCCATGCAAACAAAATGCTTTTTCGGTCGCACTTCATAGAAACGGGTAGAAATTACGTGAAAAACACAAAATTGTAATGTATTACCATTTCTGTATAAGTAAAAAGATCACGTTTTAAGTATAGAGTTGATGTAGCTTTGCTGTTGTTATAGCTAGCTAGTTAGTATTAGCATGTAGCAAATTCTGTTGTTGTTTCTAAATGAGCCCAGTAGCGTAGAATGATTAGAATTATTTTAAACTTGACTTGACGTAGCAAACCGAGATAAAGGTCTGTGAAGCTCATTCACAGTATTTGCTACTTAAGAACATTTTATACGTAGAGCGCGAACAGGTCAGTTATAGTCCTGCTAAAGTAAAGTAAAGTAAAGTAAAGTAAAGTAAAGTAAAGTGGCCCCTTATAGTCACACTCATTGTGAACAGTGTGAAATTCTCTCTCGGCATTTAACCTATTTACCAAGTGGAGCAGCGGGCAGCCAGTAACAGAGCGTCCGGGGAGCAGGGTGTGGGGACGGTACCTTGCTCAAGGGTACCTCAGTGGTGCCACTAGCAGTCCTGGGATTCAAACCTGTAACCTTTTGATCGCAGGAGCAACTCCCTAACCATCAGGCCATCAGCCGCCCCTAACTGGATGCCAGTAGTTTGGTGGCTGGATGTATTCCCATTAGCAACGTTTGCACATCTAAGCTGAAAAAGTGCTGCTTAAGTGAAATGTAGGCAGGTGAGGGGTGTTTCTATTCCCCCATATTTTCTCTTAGTCGGGCGCCAATTCCCAAACCTCAGTACGCCTCTCTTTTCGCAACAACTCCTCTAAATCCAGTAAACTCGCGGGCTTTAGCCCAAGCAGAAGACTTTAATATTCTGCCTCTACCAGACGTGCCTGTTTTGTAAACCAAACGAGTGAGACCCCCCCTGAGAGAACATAAGACTGTTGTAATCCACCATTAGTAAATCAGGCTACTGGGCTGTTCCAGGTTTGCTCTACCTTTCCAGCAGTTTCTTTCTAATAACAGTGCATGGAGGGAGCCACCGGGGGCTTAGACAGATGCCTGCCGGGAAAGATAACGTGTTTTGCTACCTGGTGTGACCAAAATAGGGAAGACGCACACTGTTCATCTCCGGCAAGTGAGGAAATCAGTCGAAAGCAGCAGGGTTACATGCCAAATTTGATTTTAAATGCCAAAGCTAATTGCTAGATGCTAATGCTAATCTTTTTATTAGCAACTCGAGTTCCTAACTGATTCCTCATCAAGAGGATGTGATACAAACGTTATCACAGAAACCATCGTTAGTTCATTTAGGTACATTTTCCTTTTAATATCAGTGGAGCTGGATTTGCAGATATATTTCCTTTCAAGGGCAGTTATTGTGCGAGGTGTCAAAGTCACAGCCTTAACGAACAGGGCCGCTTTGGCCACTGGAGCCCATTTCAGCGAATCACATGCAAATTCAGTCATTTAAATTCCATCACATGAGGATCCGGATGCACAAGTGCTCTCTAGAGAGCGGGTCTGGACGACCAGCCGGGATCTGTAGTTCAGCATCTCAAGTCTGATTCTTTGGTGTTGTAAGAGAGCCATGAGGCTAACAATGCTAATGAGTCATGGTAGCTCACACCAATTAGCGTCATGCTACCCGCCTCAATAGTCTTGGAAAAAATACTCCTTCTTCTTCTTCTTTTTATTATTATTATAATTATTATTATTATTATTATTATTATTATTATTCAAACTGCACACTAACATTAAGGTAAACATGGTTTGACAACTGTGTGTTTATTTAATAAATAAACAAACAATACTGAAGTTTATAAAGTTTGTAATGAACAAGAATAAAGTTTAAAGTTTATTTCGTTTTGTTATTTAGTTTTCTAACTGCCTTGGCTTCTTGTGATTCTTCTTCTTATTATAATTACTATTATCTTAAATGCACACTAACATGAAGGTAAATAGGATACAGTTTATGTCTGTTGATCTATCTATATATCTGTAACATTTAATCAATACATTTTTTAATTAAATAAACTGTGACCTAAAGACAAAACCTGCCCTCATTATGGCTGATAACATTGTTTTACCAATTTAGTTCATGTTTATGTATAACAATAAGTCGTAAAATGTCGGAACCGCAGAAGCGATTTCGGAACTCTTCCACATGATTTGAGGAACGCTTGGCCTCCTAGAAACAAACTTCAGACACCAAACGGCTAATCGGCCAGATGCGGCGTGAACGGCCCCAGGTTTTGGGTTTTGGAACATTAAGGCCATTAAAAACATGTGAACCTTTTTTTTGATGTCCTGTTTTTTTATCTCTCGACACCTCAGTGCACCAAAACGTGCTGCGCTGAATTGAATTTCCTGTGCACATCATCTGCACATGAATAAAACATCCTGCATCTGCACAGATGTGGAGCAGCCTAAGCCTGTCCTCCGGTAAAGGTAATGTTACTGCAGCGAAATAACGACTGCGGATGGAAGTGAAAATGGAAATACCTCTCAGAAGCAGGAGCAGCTGAAGAAACTGCAAACATTCTGAGTAACTTAGAGCTTCTTAGGCCACCCTGCATCTATCAGCATAGGAAAGGAGGCTCTATTCCTCTCTTTTGGACCTTTGTGGTCTAAAATAAAAGGCTCCACAAAGAGAGGCGTGAAGCCAACCAGGAGCTGAACCAACACAGCTGAATGAAATCAAACCCCAAAAATGAATAACTAAATGTAATACGACATTCATGTTGACAATTATTGACACCCATCAGGGAAGCCAATTCAGCACGTTCAGCATGTTTTTTTGTGTTTTTCAATTTGTTTAGTGAAAGAAAATGAAGGACGAAGATGGTTGAGAGATGGTGTTCACACTCATCTGGCAAGAAACGATGGAGGCGAACGGGAAGATGGACGAGGGGGAATGGATTTTGGGTTCTGAGACACTGTCCAGCTCTCTTACCTCGGATTGGCGTCCCCCCTAGGCCGAGTAAACAGAACGCAAAACAAAACGGGAGAGAAGCATTAGTAGAGGACAGAGAGACAGACGAAGAGAAACAAAGAGCAATAGGAGGGTTCGGGGGGGGGGTTTAGACTGAGCGCAGTGGAAATAATCTTAATTAAACACAGAGAGAAGCTGTGTGAGAGCAGCACTCGGGGGGTTAGTAGAATGTAGCTTCCTGTGTTATTTGGGACAAAAATCTGGAACATAAAACTGCAGTTTAATTGTGTGGTGGTAATACAGTCACTTGCAATGGAAAATCAAAGAACATCTGCACAGCCTGGAAAACAAAACACACAGAACCCCACAAGGATACGAAACACCACTCCAGCATCTCTGAAACATAACCAGAGGGTGTTCTGTCACACAGAACACATTATAATAGAAATAATAATTATTGTTTTTCTGAAAACCCTTTTTTTACTGTTATTAAACATCACTGTTATTATTATTATTATTATTATTATTATTATTATCATCTCAAATTAACACTGATCAATTAACAAATGTGTTATGGAAATTATAGATAGATAGATCATTTCGTATTTGAAATGTATCATTTAGTATTTGAAAATTCCATTGCTAATAATTAATTAATACACTAGCTAATAAATATATTTTTTTAATTAATGTTTTATTTGCAACATTGTTTATCTACTTGGCTAATACTATTATATTATAGCAATTACTATCTTGGAGTTTAATTACAATTTGTTGATCCTGGTAAATAAAATAAAATTAGCACTGATTAATTTCATTTTAAATGGATCTTTTTAACGGTAAGTTATTTATTACCATCTCTGAAAACTCTGAAGGGCAAAGCCGGCTGAGAGAATGGTCTCACCCTCTGAGTGTGACACGGTGAAACTGGTATGAGCTTGTTTTGTTTTCGTGCGTTGATTTGTTCTTGAGCGAAGCCCTACAGCAGCACTGTGCTCCTCTGGCATCAGCACAGCTCTGAAAAAAGCAGCAGGTTCTCCAGAACTCTTATTCTGATAAGAGAGTTCAAAGCTGGTGTTGACATCAGAGCATATCTGTGATAAACAATCATTTGGCAGTCCATACGCATGTCCATCAACAGACCTCCCACGTCTCGGATTCAAAAGAGAACTTGCCAGGACGAGCTCCAATGAGGAGAAACTTCTCACAGGAGGCCCCTTAGGTTAAAGGAGACCCTGCTCTGCTTTGGAGTTGTTCGCTAACTGAGGTGGATTTAGTGGAGAAGGATAAATCTAAAGTCAGTCAAAAGCCACTAATCTGGCCCAGACCAGCTCAAGCCCATCCATCTGACTCTGGGTCAGTCGGAGCCATTCATCCATCAAGAGGGTTGGCGGCGTCTATAGAGCGGGCCATTGATTTGCTGTGGGCTGCCTGGAGAACTCCTTCAGAGGTGATTGCAATTATCCAGACTGTTTTCTTGTTTTTCGAAAGGATTAAGCCCCATTTGACACTAAGAATGTGACAGTGATGTTTCTCTGAACCACAGCCAGCTGCAGCAAACTCACTATCGGCATCAATCCCATCCAGTCCTGTGACAAACCTATCCTGAAATATCTCGCGGTGTCATGGTTTTGGCTGCGTTTCTTCTAGAAGAAGTATCCTTTATATTTTTGCTTTGTTATTGTCATTTTTGATATCGAAACCCGAAGAATCTGAAGAGAGTGAAAATCATAATTCAGTACAAAACTGTGCAAGTAATTTCACTCCAACATCACGGCGAAATCATCTGCAATCTGTGAAGAGTTCAGGTGCTAAACTGAAAGCAATAAAAATCAAAGTAACATGTTTAAACATAAAGGGTGGAAATTGAGCAGGCGGTTATGGGTCCCGCTGAGGTGGATCTATATCTGAGATGCTGAAGTTGAGGGCGTAATGAGAGAGAAGAGCGTTATGGTGCGCGTGAAATGGTTTTATGGTCACCTGAGCGGAGCTGCTTGATTCGCCCGTTGCTGCCGTTGATGTCGACGGGCAGAAAGTCCTTGAACCAGGAGATTTCGGGGTCGGGGTGACCGCTGGCGGCACAGAGCATGGTGGCGGTGCGCGTCCGCTCCACGACCTTCAGCTGAGGACCCATATCGATGTTGGGAAAACCTGAAGGAACCTCATTTTCTGAAACAGAAAGAAAAGAAAGAGTTTAGAGAGGAAATCAGAACAAAATATTGCTTGTTTATCGTTATGAAGATCAGTGTAAAGTGACCATTCTGTCATATGTGAACACACCACAGCACAGAGTGAAATTCTTTCTCTGTATAAAACCCATTTCCCCATCCAGGAACACAGCGCCCGGGGAACAGTGTGTGGGGACGGTAACTCAGTCTTACGATTCAAACCCATGACTTTCTGATCGCAGGGCGAACGCAGTAACCACTAGGTCACCAGCCTAATATCAGGCTTTGGAGAAGAGTTCAGTGTGCCCTGATTGGTCAGAACCCCAAAGAAACTCCTCTCGAACCGTACAGTAATGGTGAAATATTTGCATACCAACTTCTCTTAAAGAGAAAGACAACAAGGAGTTTAGAGAGGAAAGATGAGATAACCTTTATATTGTTGAAAGCCAAACAATGTATTGTTTGTTTATAGTTATCAAGATATCAGGCTTTGCAGAAGAACTCAATACGTGAAATTAATCGAGATTACTGCACTGGGAGCATCCCAACCAGTCCCAGTTCAATGGAGCACCAGAATAATGCGTGGATTGGTCAGAACACCAGTAGAAACTTCTCTTAAACTGGGATTGGTTGGGATGCTCACAGTGCAACAATGGTGATTGATTTGCATTCTCTGAAAGCGAGAGAATTTCAAAAAGGCACAGAGAGAAAAGTAAAAGAGTGTATTGTTCGTTTATCGTTCTCAAGATATCAGGCTTTGCAGAAGAACTCAATCCGTAAATCAATCACCTTTACTGTACTGGGAGTATTCCGACCAGTCCCAGCTCAATGGATCAGCCAGAATAACGTCGAACACCAGACGAGTGTTAGATATTTAAGGAGCTATGGAGTGCTGAAACAGTAGCGAGTGCATTTAAAGTTAAAAGACAGTCTAGCATTTGACTCTGTATCACCAACAACCAGAGATGGGGCTCAAGTCTGAGACTCAGACTTGAGTTCTACGTAAGTCGCTCAAACAAAGTGACGACTTTAGACTTTCCTCAACGACTCGAGACTTGACTCGGTGCTGTGACTCGTGAGTCGCTCGTAAACAATGTTCATTTCATGGAATTATTTATTTATATCTCGCACCCTTTCCAACGACCCGAAAACCGCTCACCTTGCCCCGGTGTCCCATTACTTTTGTCCAAGGTGAGCGGTTTTCAGCTAATAACGAGGGGTCGTTGGAAAGGGGTCACCAATCCCTATCTGACTATGGAGTTGGTACCAGCTGTTACCAGTCAGTGGAGAACCCCCATAATAGACCTGCTCATATGGTTTCTGGTCCTGTATGACTCACTGTTATCTCTAAACATAGACTAAAGAAAGCTTACAGAATCTTTTTCTAGGTGCATATACAAAACTGTTGTGTATAATAAAACTGTAATGGGAATAAATAAAAGAGACTGTGTGTGCGAGTGAGTAAATGTATGGTAATGATGTGTGTGATTAAGATGTAACAGAAGCAACAGGCCCGCACCGTTAGAACCGCCGGTTCTTGTACTCGCGGAACAGAGTGTGTATCCGCGAGTGTGTGTACGCAAACATACACAAAAGGTCAACTACCTGCTGGAGGTTTACATCTATATTTTGCATGTTGATCTGGAGTTTCTGCATAACAATAAAAGCGCGTTTCCTCGAGCGAGAATAAATATCACTCGCAGCCGAGCGCCGCTGAATAGCCTTAATGAGTCGCCATTCATTTTTGCCATCCCTCACCGAGTTTGTTTAATCAGAGCGAGGAGTAATGTCGTATTTCAGGTTCTAAAACTGGGCGTGAGCTAAGAATACTGTGGACAGAAGAAACACAGAAGAGTCCGGTTGAGTTTCGAATGACAAAGTCTCTCGAAACCACCTTTGAAGGGGAAATTCACCTTCAACTTTTTTTTTCTCAACATTTCTGTATAATTGAAATGAGAAACATTTGAGACTGGATTAACAAATTAAGAAGAAAATTAAAAAGCTAAATAATAAAAATAAGTAATGAAAATATGTTAGAATTTGATATTGCTGTTAAAAAAACCCACAAAGGTAAGGTCTTAATAGGAGAAATAGAAATAATTCATAACGTTATTAAACCTAACATATTGTGGCCGTTTGTGTTTGTCTCCTTTAACTGATTAAAATCTACCCACAAGGTTTTCTATCAGTGTATAATAGAGGCGCCAGGTGTCAGACGTCATGCTGAGCTTTGTTTGGTGTTCCTGTGTCACGTAGAAACAAAGTTACTTTAATTTAAAAACATGTAATAATGATTAAAAAAACACTACTTGAGGAAAAACACAAGATCTTTGCACCCGGAGAACTTTCAGGATAGTCGCCGCCCACAAGTGGGTGGGAAAACCTGCAGAGGGAGGGGCTCCAGAGAGCGGCCGAGCGTCGAGAGAAAGAGCAGCAAACGGAGAGCAAACGCCGGTTCTAGACTGTTCTACACTGTTTATATTTACTGAAATCAGAGTTTACTGATACACTCTGAGGGTTAAAGGAGAAGAGCAGACTAGAAGGCACTAAACGACTTTAAATGCTGCATGACGAAACATATACAAACCTCCGCACTGACCCACCCAGGTGCCCGTTTTGGTGAAATCCTCTTATAAAGTCAATGCAGTCAAAATAAGGGTTGTATGCACCACCAGCTTCCAGAGGTGAATGAGAAAGTTAAGACAGATACGAGGTGGAAGCGTTCCATAAAAATGTAACGGGGCACGACTCTGAAAAAAAAAAGCTTCTCTGTCCTGTCAGGGGAGCGCTGATTTACCCCCACCTTTAATTTTCCTTTGCATATAGAAAGAACTGCAGTAATTCACTTTTTCTCAAAGCGACAGTTCAGCCAAAATCTAATTTACACCCCTCCACCACCTGCGCGCCCCCCTTCCACCTAACGATCGATCAGTCAGGGAGCTATGTGGCTAATGTAGCTTTCAAATGCTGTTTCGAACCCTCTAACAGACTATATTCCGCGGTTTCAGGCCCTGCATGACTCACTGTTCTTCATAAACAAAGACTAAAGCATCTAGCTAAACTCCATCTTGTCCCTGCTTTTGTTTATACAGCAACAGAAACCACATATGCAAGGCCGTTACAGTTAAACTAACCCTTAGATCCCTGAGAGTCTGTTCATGCATTATTGGTCTCGTCTAATATTTAAAGCTATAATAAGCAAAAGTATCTCAGCACAACCCAGCCAAGATCACATGATTATTCAAGACAAGAAAAGATGATCTATTTAGACCCAAAAAACATCTGAAAATTCATTCAAAATGTCTTTCTTTGCTACTATAATAAAGCTTACACAAACACACACTAGTATTATAATGACTGATGTTGAAAAATGGTTAAAAATTGAACTATAACTCAGTTATTTATTTTCAGTTTCCCTCAGTCTGTGTGGCTTCAGACGTCATTCTTAAAGTTCTAAAAACCATAAATGTCATGTTTTTAGAAGTTTGAGATCTCTGATTCTACACGACGTACAAATATCAGTCAACACTTCCTATGATGTGTGAGGCCTCTACTGGTGACCTGAAGATGCAGAAACCTCAAAAAAGGTTATATTTTATAAAGAACAGTGTTTTAGCGTCAGGCCAGTGTGTGATTCGGGTTCTGAGGGTCAACATGTATCCTGAGTGTGGGGCTGGTGGTCTAGTGGGTAGGATAGTTGCCTCTGGACCAAGAGATCATGGGTTCGAATCCTACCTTCGGCACCACCACTGGGCAAGACCCCTAAACCCCAGCTCCGGGGAGAGACTGCCCCCTGTAGGTAGGGAATGGAAGTCGCTTTGGATACTGGACAAACAGAAACTGGGCATAAAATACCATAGTTAAATGGTATTCTGTAGAAGATACACAACTTTCACTTAAAAAATAAATAAAACATGTTTGCCCAAAGGAGACTGCCCCCTGTAGGTAGGGAATGGAAGTATTTACATTTACGGCATTAATCAGACGCTTTTATCCAAAGCGACTTCCATTCCCTACCTATAGGGGGCTGTCTTTCCATGGAGCAACTTGGGGTTAAGGGTCTTGCTCAGGGACCCAGTGGTGGTGTGCTTGGAGGTAGGATTCGAACCCATGACCTCTTGGTCCAGAGGCAAGTATCCTACCACTAGGCCACCACCAAGTAGCTTTGGATAAGAGCGTCCGCTAAATGCCGTAAATGAATTACAGTAATAGGCTTTCTTTACTCGTAGCTCCGGATCGAAACAAGACACCAAACATATGATCATGGCTCCCTTTAAGACCCTCATAGTGAAGCTACACATTTAAGTCAGGGCCAGAGAGTATGAGTCATAGTGGAGGGAAAATCCAGCAGAAAAGTCTCGAGCGTCCTCCTGGTTGCTCACCATAGACGTGGGCACTGCCACAGATGGTCGCTTAAAGCTGAAGAGCCTGCCAACAGTGGTCTTATTGTTTCTCTGGAGTTGTTATGACAAGTGATGCATCCGGCCGGTAATTGGCCTGCCATCGCTCTGCAAGCTCTGGAAAAGCAGTGGATGGTCCAGGCCAGGCGCAGAAAGCCTGGCAGATGAGCTTCAACGACTGACACGAAGCTAATGGTGTGTGATATCCATGAAAAACCCAATTTTCTGACACTTTCCAAATATATCCTGGCAAAAATATGATATTTAAGTCTTAATAAATCTTAATAAATAATTCCTCCAGGGTGCTGAAGCTCCACGCTCCTCAGAGGAAAGGTTCCTCAGTGGTTAATATTAGAAAGAATAATATTAGAAATAAATGCCGATTACACTGAAATGTTTTCTATAGTGTTATTACTTTAAAATCTTTCATCTTTGGACAGAAAAACATCTTGAAGTTTGGAAATACATTAGATTTATTGGGGTTTTCTTTGTTTTTTACCAAACGTTGTGGTAGACTTTATATTTTAGGATTTATTTTGGCCAATAATTTGAAGTTTGCACATAAAACTGGGCATTAAAATGTGCAGAAATGCAAACGTTAGATGTGCTCGCTTTAGAAGGTACGACTTTGACTTAAAAAAGAAATAAAACATGTTGTTTGTCCGAAGGCACCCAAGTTTTTCTACACAACAGATTTACTTAGATTTAAGATTTTATGTATTTTACCATAATGAGTTTTTCATTTAGATGTTAGATTTAAAAGCATTACCTACGTTAAAGTTATTTACAGATATTTAAGATGTTATGCATTTTAACTTGATTTAAAATTCTAACTGAATTGACTAGATTTAAGATTTTAAGTAAAATGACCCCTTAAATATAAGTGAATTACTTGTATTTAAGATTTTAACTGTAATCCTTAATTTTACTTAATTTTTCTTCAATTTTAAGCTTATAAAAGTAAATGTTATATTTTTCTAATATTTTTCTTTTTTGTATTCGTATCAATATTGCTTGACATGCACATGAAAAATATCGGATATCGGTATCGGCCTACAACCCTACAACTCATAAAACTTCCTCGTTCGACCTGAATGAACTCAGTCGCTGGAACGGCGAGTTTTATTCCGTCTCTCCGGGTGCCGTAATGCAGCCGGCTGTGTTAATAGAAGCTGATCTTGTTCGAAAAAGGCAAAAAAGGGTCACAATTACGCAAAGTCTCGATCCTGTTCGGTATCAAATGGCTCGGCGTACACAGGCAGAGACTTGTGTCCTTTCAAAGGAAAGCGGAAAAAAGCTGCTGAGATCTGACAGCTCAGCCAGAAACAGCTTTTAAACTTCTCACCGCTCACCTTTTAACCCCGGGCAGGTCTGACGGAACGCGAGAGGCGCTTTCAGAAAAGCTCTCAGCCACTTCATTATCGGCCTCTATCCTCATACGTCACTTCTCAGCGGCGGGCTTCAACGCGTCGATAGCAGAGCTTTAATGGAGGGGATTCATTATTAAGCGGTTCATTTTTTTTAAACAATTTCCCTACACTTTCCGCAGTTAAAGGGATGTTTGGTTTATGAAGAGGTGGCCATGTTCTCAGTCCATTAAAAAGCGTTTATCTATCGCCAATCCCTGAACTATAATATAGTACATTACTGTACTTGTTGTCACGGCTGGTGGCCGTTAGGGGCCACTGTTTTCTGTTCCGTTTTGTTGTGCTTGTTCTGTTCTGTTTTTTCTCTGGGTCTTTGTTTGGTTTTTGGGACTTTTAAGTTGATATGCGTTCTAGGTTTGTGCTTGTGTCACGTGTCCTTTGTTTTCACCTGCCCTG
>JBBPDC010170017.1:0-17198 GCA_037974485.1 Hemigrammopetersius urotaenia | reverse complement strand
GTGTGTGTGTGTGTGTGTGTGTGTGTGTGTGTGTGTGTGTGTGTGTGTGTGTGTGTGTGTGTGTGTGTGTGTCAGGTACCTGATGGAGTGTGTAAGGAGCTATGAAGTGGACTCTCTTGTGTCGTTACTGTGGAGAAAAACATGTGAATGGAAACCACACATAACCTTTCACACTAATGAGAGCATGTTTCTGTCACATCTACATATGGACTCATTAGATTCATAGGTACAATTAATGTCCTTCAGATATCAATACACGGTTATACATTTGAGGATTCTACATCATCGAGAAAAATGAACGTCACTTTAAACAGTACTATTTTCTACATCTTTTCGGAATAATCCCCAATACGGTCAGAAACTCATGACAAATTAGAAGCTGGGAAAGCTTCTTCAAGTGACAACATTTAAATATGTATGTTTTACTACCAAAGCAACCATGAACACAGTGGTTAAGGTAGTACAAAAACTTACATTTACTTATATTTAACCCATGGACCTACATATTTTACTAACAATCAGGTTAACAGCAAGTTCTGGCTAACATCTTAACAAAGGTCATTGGCCAGTAAAATGTTTCTAATAAAAAAAGCATGAGTTGAAGAAAAGAATAAGGATCAACAAAGCTCACGTATGCCTTATACTGTTCATTTCTAGGGTGAGCCAACTCATAAATCAGTTTTTATAACTGATTTATAACTGATTTTATAAAAAGCATGCATTATTTTTCTTGTTTGGCTTGGCATTGATTGGTGAATTTTGCCCTGTGAATGCTGGGATAGGATCTAGCACCTTCCACAACCCTGGTTAGAATAAATGGCTCAGATGAGCCATTAAGATAAAAGGTAAATAAGGAAAGTTTCAGAGTTCAGAGTGTCGCCTGTTTAAAACATTGGAGGTAGTACATTAGTGTGTGTGTGAGTTATTCAACAGTATTTTTATATATGTGGTAAAACTGAGCTGTTTTTTCCCCCAGCACCTATAGCCTCTTTCCACTTTGGCTTCATGCACTGATGGCTTGTGTGTGGTCAACTAATATGGTTACTTGCAAGACTGGTTTTCACCTATTTTTGTGTGTGTTATTTTTGTCTAAGAGAGTAGTGAGTGGTTCTCTTTTTTCTAATTATTGGTTATGTTTTCACACAGACTTTCATATTCTGTGGGCAAGTTCTTGCACCTGAAAGTTCAACTTACACTTAATTGCAATCAGAAATGTCAGCTGGCAATGGGAAATACCAGCAACTTCACTATCATGGAAATTTTTTTTTTTTTATAAAGTTACAATTTACTGCATTACTATGAAGCTACTGAAAAAAATGAGTTAAGATAGTGACTTCACTACATGTAGCCACTAACTCTACAAATAAGACCTGTATTACATCTTTTTCTCTAAAAAATGCTTCAAAATGCTTTCTTCTTCATTTCTTTTCAGAAACCTGTTTAAAGGTTTGGTCTGGGTCAGTGATGATACAGCACATAATGCATCAAATATATTTTTACCAAATGTGAAAGGAACACCCAGGAATAGAATTGCTCTCTGTCGCATTTGTTGGTGAACTGAAAGCTTCAATTTGTTGGTGAACTGAAACGTCGCAAGACTGAACAGAGATTTTTTTGCATAATTGCGGCTCTGGGGACTCGATTTAAATAGTTTTAGGTTTTTTTAACATTTGATCCAGCTTGATCATTTTCTGATGTACCACGTGGAACCAAAGTTATTGTAAGTTTAAAAGACATGTAATAATAATTATGGCTACATATTTTTGGTCTTAGAAACAATCAAAAGAAAAGATCTTTGAACCCGGGAGAACTTCCAGAATAGGAAAACCCGAGAGCGGCTGGGCAGCGCATCGAGAGAAAGAGCTGCAAAAAGCAAGTGTATCAGAGAACAAACGTTGGTTTTAGACTGATTTACACCGGTTATATTTATGGAAATCAGATTTTACTAATACACTTTCCTTAAGGCTTTCCTTTCCTTTTTCACACTCTAAATGCATCAATGAAACAGAGAACTGTTTCATTGCAAGCAGAACCACAAAATAACAACCAGTCTATACAAACATGCTCCATCTGCCACTTAAACAGACAACCTGAGCTTCAGTGAACAACCCTTAATCCTCAGAGCAGATCAGTTTTGATTCAGGACAGTAAGATTTACCTGAGCGAAGAGTCAAAGAGAGAACATGCTTTTGTATGTCGCCATTCTGGAAAATAATCTTGCAGGTGTAATTCCCAGCATCTTCATGTCGGAAGTGTGTGATGCTCATAGATCCGTTTTTTTGGAATTCAAGCCCTTCTCTTTGAGCAAACTGGAGAATTTCCTTATTGTTTGGGCTGATAATAGCCAGCAAGACTCTCTGGAGACTCCATTCAAATGACATGACATTGGATCCATTAATCTCGCCCGACAAATTAAATGTAAAGCTCTCCCCTTCCAGCAAGGAAATATGGGTCCGTGGAACACCTAGGAGAGAGTCATGGATAGATTAAGAGTTGGCCATTTACATTTTCAGAAAAATAACTTTCTCTAGTAGTTATACACATACTGGCCACTTCATCAAAAGCACACACTCTGTAGGTCCACCTTGCTCTTGTCCAGTTTCTGTGTGGATTCACCAGTGGTCAGTCTCTCATCATAGAGCTACTTTTGGTCCGAATAGTGCATTAGTGAAAACGTCTTTATTATGTGATCTGTAGATTATTACTAAAGTATGTGACCTGGAAAACACACTCCTCAAATAAAACCTCCTACAGCAAGTTTATTTGATCTTTGTTCCATTCTGTTAGACTGCCATGCAAAAGTTGAACCTTTATTGCAACAAATGAAAGCAAAGCTTGGGTTTCTAGTGTTTTCTCTCACCACTGAGGATTGAGCAGGGTTTCTTTATTTTTCCACAACACAGAGACACTGGAATCACACTGGACGCCTTGTACCAGCGTGTCACAGACTATCAGGCCACTGCCACATGCTTTAGGGTTCTCAAGACAGCCAATGTTTTCTTCTACAATTAGGAAAAACAAATATTGAGACACATTATATTCTTATATATGTAGCCGAGTATGTGTCTGCTGGTCACATGTGGTCTTAGGACTGGCAGGTTATCATCAGCTGGTGTGTTTTCCAACAATATATAAAAGAATATAATGTCTGTAACAAACAGCCTGAAATATGACCTTACAGCCAAACCACTAGCATTTTTACATCTCCTTATTTGACGCTGAATCTGCATAACCCTATTTGGGTGCTGTGTAAGTAGCCACAGACTCGGACTCTGTAAAAGATATCTAAACACTCCCAGCTGAGATGATTTGGGTGGAGGGGCTTCAGAAGGGTCACTAAAGTCAACAGTTATGTTCCAGTTACTAACACTACAAAGTATATACAGTACTGTGTACTAATCTTCAGTTTGGCAGGTTAGTAAACTAAATAAAAACATCCGACACAGTTTCATATTGTCACGGGCCGGGTCGCGAAGCCCAGACCCGGAGCTACGTAGAAGCAGGGAGCAGTCAGACCAGGATTCCATGCCGTGATATGTTTATTAACTGCAGAAACTCAGAAAGCAAACCTGGCACTGTGGCCGCAAGAAAAAACAGAAACACTCTCTACAGAGCTCTGACTCAGCTGAACGTACATTTAACTGGAGGTGCTCTAAACAGAAGCTCTACAAGACGCTCTCAAAGACGATGGACAGACAACTGGGATGAACTGAAACAGGACTTACATAGTGACAATGATTAGGGATAAACACAAACCAGGTGGGATACGTGATAACAGAACAGAAAACAGCTGAAACAGAAAGCACGTGATACATGAACAGAACTTGGTGACAACCAAGACATGTGAGAACCAGAACAGAACAGGATTCAAAATAAAGGCCCTTATACACACAGCGGAAAACATGAACAAACAGAACAGAAAAGTCAACACAAAAACAGTGGCTTTAACCTGCCACTGGCCTGACCGTGACACATATACACACAAGAAGTGATGGAGTGTTGTTTTGCCAGTGCATGACAAACTACACCTCAACTCTGGAGGCATCTTGACTTCAAACATTATTATCTGAGCTCTAAGCAAGAGACAAATACTAAGCATTTCAACAAAACAACATCTTACCATCTGGACTGGATCTGTTAAGGGTTGTGTGGCAGCCAGTGGTGCAGGAACAAAGGTCACACTTTATTGTGATGGACCCTATATTATCTACAGATACTTCAATTTGCAGTTGAGTTTAGGTTTAGGATTATATTTAAAATTTGGGTCAGAGTTTGCATCAGAGTCTAAGGTCAGAGTAAGGGTTACGGTTAGGGTTTGATTGAATAGAATCTTTTATATTCAATTTAAAGTTACAATTCATACATGTATGATCTGTGGCTAAAGACCAGCTGAACTAGAATCTTACCAGGACCATCCAAATAACATGAAATGTTGTGGTGATAGAAGGTGTAATGGATTCTACAACATATCATGTCTGTATTGGATTTGGATTTTGTTCCTCGGTGAAGATACTGCAGAGGAAAAGAGGTTGGAGATTGCATTACAGAAATTCAAAACATTAAAACTTACAAAAAGTTCTGTACTACTTCAATGAGTGAAAGGTTAAAGTTTTGAAGGCGTTCTCCGTCCCCAGAAATGAAGATGTGTGCTGTGCACACAAGATGAACTGCAAGATGTGTGTCAGGAAGAACTGTTGGCATGCTGCTATTTTAGTCAAAGAGGTCTAACAAAAGACTGGTGGAGCTCAAATGTATCCAACTGTCACATTTATGATTTTTTACATAATGTTACATTGAGCAAATAAGCAATAAGCATCATGCTTATGCTTGTCTCATACAGAACTGATCTTAACTGCTTTCTAATAGGAAATTAACAAACATTGTCTTTTTTGTTTGTACTATATATTAACAATTAACATAAACATAAACAACCATAAACAAACGTTTTGAAAACTGTAATATTAACAAAGATTTTCAGACACCAAAATTTAAGGGAGGATTTACTGCTTTTCTTTCCTGTATAATTCACCAAATTAGGCTCTCTCTCTCTCTCTCTCTCTCTCACTCATATAGTTTATCATTCTGTATAAAGACAACCACTCAATGCAATAACTTAGATAATCCAGACCAACACAAAAACAGTGCACAGAATGAAGCATAGAATGAAATAAAATGAAAAAGACACTCAAATCTAAGGTGATGACGTTCTGTAACTGTGCACCTTCATAGTGCATGAACTGTACTTTAAGTTTATTATGCGTTGCTCATGGTGCTCGTCCAGCATTTCTTCTGAAGGTTTGATGTAATAACCGCCTCTACCCTTCTGGAAATCCTTTTTGAAAATGGCATATTGTATTTTCATATTTAGTTTCTTTTTTCTACGGATTTATTTTATTTAGATCACATTTAAACATTACACTTTATATTGTTCGTGTATCTGTGTCTCTGTGTCTTTGTAGTCATAACATAGGCAATTTTCTGATTTTCTGATTCTGATTCTGAAACACTTAACTCTAGATGTCGGAACATGTGATAGCTTGACTGTATTCAGTCATAAGCGCAACAATGAGACAATGATGTTGGATAAGCAGTTCTGGATCACAAACTCCGCTTCAGCTTATCCCAAATATATTGTATGGAACTCCATCCCTCCAGAGAACACAATTCCACAGCACCACATCCCAGTGCTGGGGGCTTTTATACCCCTCTAGCTCACATATTGCTGTATGGGTGATGATGAGTGATCAGAAATGTTACTGTGGGCTTGGAATGTTTATCAATAGATATAAACCACTACTGCAATGCTCCTTTGCAAGTCTAAGGACACACACGAGTGAAGACCTATATGAATTCATTTTCAAAGATAGACTGAAGAAATTACATGAAACTGAAATCCACTTAGGCTTTCTGTAGACAGAAGTACAGAAACAGCACACAGAAGATTTTGTCTGGATACTTTTGGACATTTAAGGCATAGTTGTACAAAAACTGTGCTGTACCTAAACCACAAATGCAGAAGTAGTATCACGCAATGGTTTTCCAGTGTATCTCAGACCAACAACTGAGTTTCTGGCTCAGTTCTCTTCTACAGTTTATGACTGGTCGTCCCGAACCCACGCTCATGGAGTCGAACCGGCGGAAAGTTTTTCAGAGAGCTGCTTTTGTTATTGTGGTCTTTTATTATTTATAATCTTGTTTGAGTTTCTATCTTGGCATTCTTCAGCCATGTGATGAAAACCTAATCCAGCTAAACTGGCCTGGTACACCTCATCGTTTCTCACAGAGTTAAAGAGAAACTTGTTAGTGTCAAAGAAAAGGTCACATATTATTTTACCAATGAGACTTTTCTGATAAAAAAATACACATGCATTCCCCAAACTTGAACTCATTACGCAGTTTAAGCATTTTAAAGCAAATAATAAAAAATGACAGTCATCATAAAGTTATTATTGATGATCACTGTCACCACTGAGAGACTGCCATTTACCAATACTTAGAAGATGTATAATGGTATAGAAATACCTTTATTAAGCATGCCATTTTTGCCCAAACACAAAAAAACGCACAATTCATTTTGACACATTTACAATCTGCACATCAAACAACCTACTTAGTTGCATATTAAGCTTATTTATCAAATAGAATAACCCTTATCTCACCTCTGACAGACAGTAAAAGGGTGAGGACGATGGTCAAGTGTTCCTGAATCTTCATCTCTGAGTGGACCCACGGTTCAAATGTTCATGCCCCTCTGGTTCCTCACAGATGCTGGCACATCTTTCACATGGAACATCCTCTTTACACAGTAGTCTCCCACACTACAGCCTCTCAGTAATCATTGCGGAGTCTTTATGAAAGGAAAATCTCATGCTGCTGTGACAATGTGTTATTTTCACTTCCCACACTGCTGTGGCCGGGCTCTCTGAGAATAAAGTGATGACTTCCTGAAAAGAAAGTGTAAACATCAGTCTCACTCCGCCTCCAGCTGGACATACAGACACATTACACAGTGAGACGTCTGGCTAAAGCTACAAATACACCTGTGTCTTGGTACAGTCAGAATGGGGAGTTCTTCATGTCCAGAGATGCAGAGATGTTTGAAGGGGCGGGTGCTCAAAGATAAAACTGTCTTATTCATTTTTAATTTTTAAAATTTTTTCGAAATGAAATGTTGGCCTTTTCTAAAAGAAATTGGTTATTTAATAGTAGATGATAAAGGATAAAACTGTGAATTATGTGAGGACCTAAAACATTCAGATCCAAAACATTAAGCAGAACATGAGCTCACGCATGCAAGGAGTTTGGGGGGAGGGGGGGGCAGTTCACGGCAGACAGGCCTTTTGTCAGAAAATGAGGGTTCAGGCTCAGACTAATCACATCAAAAGCATATTGGGTGTTGACTGTACCCGGTAAGTTAAAAGCTCAATTTGATCATTTTTGTTATATGTCAAACATAAAACATATGATTTAAGTTCAAATGTAACTAATTTACTCTTTCTAACCGTTGTAGTATAAGGATGAATGGCTGTGCTACCTGGCATTTTTAGACGTTGACATAGGTGCAATTAAATAAATAATTTCATGGGGAAAAGAGTGATTTTATGTATGCAAACTTTTTAACCATTTCCAGACCTCTACTCATCTAAGCCCAGTGTTACTTGTAGCGATCATTAAACACGGGTTGGCTCTTGCTACCTCATTAGATTAAATGAGGTGTTTTGCTTGCCTTATAAATCCAATGACTGGAGGCCTCAAGCAGAAATCTGAAATCTAACCTATGTTCTTCTAACCAGTTTTTTTCACTTTAAAAAAAAAATCTCATACTTTTTACTTGTTTGCTGACCCAAATGTCTTCACGCAATTTGCACTGGTGTCGTGTATATACAGCTCTTTTGCACAGTACTGTATATTCAGTGCCCCACTGGAGTCCCTAGATCTTGTTGTGTAGTGATCAGATTAAATCACCTGAGCTGCTGGTATAAACTGTATCCTGCACGTGACTCTGCACACTCCGGACTCACCAGTGACATGTTAGGCATGTACGACCTTCTTTGGACCCAGTCGGCAGCACATCGAAGATGCAAGCAGTTTTTTAGTCCCAGTCCACCCCTGCTCCGAGTACAGCATATTAACCATCCCAAAAGCGTGTTTTGGTTACAAAAATGGCTATTTCTATTTATTTATTTATTTATTTATTTATTTTTCTTGAATTACAAAGGTTTAAATTTAGTGGTTTTGACTCACAGTTTTTGTGATGTCACAAAACCAACACGCTACAATAAATCACCTTATGGTAGGCCTTACATTTTGCTACAAACTTCTTTCTTTTAGAGGCAATGCCCTCTAGTGGCCTAGTTTTCAGTTTTTACTTTACATAATGTACAGAATGATCAGAATTCAGGCAGGTCAACAGGCGCCAGCCACCAGCCTCTGGAGCCAACAAACCCACCCCACCCAACGCCCCATAACTGCTGCTCCCTCCCGTCCCACCCAGCCTCCTCTGTCCCCTGACCACCCAGCCAATCCCACACCTAACCACCCACCTGAGACTAAAGTGCAATTAAAATGGGTGGGGGGGCATATGGTTGCCCTCAAATGTCCCCAGACCCTCACTGTCTAAGGTGAGGTTTTAACGTAGGGGAAGGAGCTAAAAGCAGCCCCCTGGGACCCACAAAGCCCCCTCACCCACTCGGGCCCTAAGACTCAAGAGAGTTTATTGTCAGCCCAGCCACATACACAAGTACACAGAGGGTTGAAATAGCGTTCTCTGAAGAGAACAAGAAACTTCCTGAGTCAAGAAACTTCCGCAACAAGGGCAGACTCATCAGTAGTTCATTCACTTGCAGCTCTTTGATTCCACTTGCATTTTTCAACATGTTCATCAGTACATGCAAAACAGACCAGCACACAGTCCCAAACTGATCAATCATGTTTCACAGCTCCAACAAGTGATCAAAATCAATTCGGATAAAGTATATAAGTTCTGTAATGAAAAAAAGGTAAAAACACTTTCAGGTAAAACTGTCATACTGACATCATTGTTTAGCACTTTGACCTTCTTGGTTTAATCAGTAATTAAGTGTCTTTCAATTGTTCTGACAAAGTTTGTCTTTATTGATAGTTTACTTAACTTTGAAAGATGAATTAAACATTTGAAGTGAGTTATATTTGTTTGCTGGTGAAATAGTTTGTTGCACTGTACTGTATGCTGAAGTGGGTGTGCTGCACCTGAGAAATCAGGTGAGTTGTAGTTGTGAACCCTGTAAAAGAAAGTTATGATCATCACATGACTGTATGTTGGTTAACCCCTGCTTGACCCCTGTATAGATAAGTGTAGATATAGCTATTTGGGGCAGCTGGTGGTGTTGTGGTTCGGGCGTTCACCCTGCAATCAGGAAGTCATGGGTTTGATTCCCAAGACTGCTGGGCACCACTGAGGTACACTGAGCAAGGTACCGTCCCCACACACTGCTCCCCTTGCGCTCTGTTCTGGCTGCCGCTTCGTTTAGTGAATGGGTTAAATGCAGAGGAAGATGTTCACACTGTGTGCTGTGCTGTGTTCACGTATGACAGAATGGTCTCTTTCACTTATAGTTTTATAGCTGAAACCAAGACACAATACCGAGAAAACACCAGAAAATCTGGTCACATTCAGCCTAAAGAATATTTTGTAATGAAAATGGTTTGTAGCATCTAAAAAGCAAAAGCTTTGCCCCAAAACCCAATTTTTATTTGAATGAAAAATATAACAACAATATCCATTAAATAGAAAAAGGCACCCTCATAGGTTACCCAATATAATGATGCTTTACTAAGTAATCTTTTACATGAAAAATGAATGCAATTGAATAGTATTCAAAAATACAAAACACATTTTGTTCATCGTCTTGCACAATTTTTATTCATCGTCTTTAAATGATGTATGATATACATAAAATAACAGAAGAACAGTTTAGTTTCACATAAAAACATAAAGGTTTTTAAGGGTTTAAGTTCTTCATCCGCTCTTCAGAAAATGCCTCTGGAAAACAAACACATCAGAAAATAAAAAATGTATCTCATATGTATCTCATTACTCCCATAACTTGCTATTTGATCTGTTTCTCCATTGCTTATCATTGTGGCAGATCTCCAACTGTACTTTCAGGAATGTTTTTGCAGTGTTTAGGAATGTTTAGTGGTCTTACCTTCTGCTCTTTTTGCTTTTTCTAGCAATGATGTCCATGATGGTGTCTGTGACGATGTCCATGATGATGAAACAGTCCATGATGCCCATGATGGTGTCTGTGATGGTGTCCATGATGGTGTCCATAAATATGATAATAATTATAGGTGGCAGGGCCTCCATAAGACCCTGGACCCACTTGTGGATAGTTGGATGCCACTGGTGGTGGGGATGGGTATAGTATGTAAGGACCCTCACAGGGGTCTGGCTGCTGCGGACAGTGACGGTGCATGACCCTGTCCTAAAACACAAATATATCAGAAGACACTTGTTATCTCATAATAACATCATTGTTTAAAAGTGTGTAAGAGTTTTACTTTCTCGATTCAGACCCCCAGAACGTGAGGCGTACGTGACATTTCCCATTTCTCCTGGTGCTAATTTCATGTTTTCAGACTTCACCATTACTGCATAATCCAGACCATCATTGAGCGCTAGGTATATGGATTATTTTGAACATTCATTAAACAGCATAAACCTGGTGTCCGAAGTTCTGATGTTTAGACTGTATTAAATAAAGTAAGAGGAAATAAGAAATAAGTCCAGGAGTTACCAGGGAAATAAGGAGAAATGAAAAAGATATCAAACAAAAACCTGATTGTTTTTGAATTGAATTGATTACTTAAAAACTAATAAGCTTCTAATTCTCTTGAACCTGTTATTTAATGTCAACCAGAGCTAAAACTGTAAATTATTACATAATGACATCAGTAAAAAAGGATTCCTCACTCATCACCTGATTCCTCAACAAATAAATAACAGAGAACACAGCTTATAAAAATGTGTTCACTCAGAAGCACTTTGTTTCAATTCTTAATCTCAAAACATGATATACAGCTTGAAAATTTGGGGAAAACAAACATTTCAATAAAACTTCAGTTAGCCTCTAAACGTGCTAAAAGACATGGATTGATAAGTGCAGGTCACAAGCAGTCCGACTAACCAGCAAACGGTGCACCAGCTTCATGACTAGTACGACTGATTGGTCTCTGGTCTTCCTGTAGGCAGTAAAAAGTCAGACAGGTCAGAAATAAGACAGAGCTCCTAGTCTGTATACAAACATAAATACAAATACAAATGTAAATAGGTTATAAGTAATTCCTAAATAAATATAAATAGTATTTTACTGACATGTTTAATACGCAATACATTATAAAAATGATTCTATCCTAAAACACAAAAACATCAGAACACATTTGTTATTCTTGTATGACACTTAAAAACTTTAAAAACTTCAGAAAGTATGTAAGACTTTAGAATATGTAGGAATTGTATTCAGTATTATCAATAAAAGTAATGTCTTTCATATGAGACTCAAATTAAACATGTAGGAATTTTTGAGGGTGAAATTCAGTTCTTTCTAACACAGTTTTGTAGCTCTAACCTCAACATCTGTTTACAGTGGGGTTCAGTAGTTCTAATGATTTAAGTATAGACTAACCTACTTACTGTGTGTGATGTGTCCTGAGTTCAGCAATGTTCAGCCACAGCAGGTGTCTTTAGAAACAGAGGAGGAGTGAAAGTCTCTTTATACTGGCTGTTTGATTAAAGGGCGACACCCCACACCCAACATCTCCACTCCCACCAACAGAAACTCCAACCAATAGAAAGTTACACAAACTGTAGACAGTAGATCGTTTATTATGCCCTTTTTAGATCTGTGTAGGTTTGCTGTATGTTTAAAGCCTGTTTAAAAATATATTTACCACTCATATATTTACCACTTATATATTGTCTATACTCTATGGGTAGATTAGAGGCACAAATGTTTGTTTCAGACACATCAACACATATAAACCATCAGTAAAATAAAAACATTTCTCTGGCCGCCATGTTAACCAGCTTTTGGGTGTGTACAAAAAACTGGTTTTATATACATTTACATTTAAGGCATTTAGCTGACGCTTTTTGTCCAAAGCGACTTTCATTCTCTAACTACAGGGGACAGTCTCCCTGGAGCAACTTAGGGTTAAGGGTCTTGCTCAGGGACCCAGCGGTGGTGCTGAAGGTAGGATTCGAACCTATGACCTCTTGGTCCGGAGGCAAGTCCGGAGGCAAGTATATACAATACGCAGGTAGCAGCTGACACAAGGAAGTTATACATCACAGAGTATGAAGTATGAAGATACTGACTGTGTCTGAAGAGTTCCACTGTCATTACATCCCCTGTTTGTTTCTCCCATATATCCAACTGGTTTCACTTCTCTTGTCTACTTCTCCCTGTTATAGCCACCTCGACCACCTTGTTTCCCTGTTTTGTTGTTGTTGTTTTTTGTGAATTATTATACAGTAAACCCTCCATTTTACACGGATCAGCATACGCAACTTCAGTCTTTTTTATGATAACCGAACTGTATTACCTCCACCAGTTCAGCGGTATTAGTAATTTAGTATTAGTAAGCTGGGCCCTGTCTAAACATGTGGGTAGAGAGAGTCTTTGTCCACTGCTAATGCTAACCGTTAACAGCTTTTTAAGCAATAAAGTTTTCTGATTCTGATTTATTTACCTTTACATTTTCTTTAAGGGTAATGCATTAAAATGAGTTTAAAATGAAATTAAAGTGTTCTGGGGGCATATTTGGGGTCATATTAAGGGTTTAGACAATAAAAATAGGCAGTTTTAGGCGCTTTTTTTAAAAACAAAAACACAACAATAGGGTTTTTTACTATACACAGATGCTCTTGGAACTTAAACCCCATGAAAAGCAGGGGATTACTGTATACCTAGAATCATAAAAGAGAACAAAAAGACACATACATGTAACAACATTTACCATCATTCATATATTGTCTATGCAATATAGACAGAGGAACACAACAAATATTTGAAACACCACATCAACAAACCATCAGTAAAATAGTAAAATATGAACACACATAAAAAGGAAAAAAGCACTCCAGACTTTGTACTCAGGGCAGCTGTTGGGTGTGTTTTATTATCAGTATTCAGGCTGCAGGTGTCACGAGGAAGGGATAAGTCACAGAGTATGACAACAGTTATTATAGCCTGCAGTAACTACGGAAGTATTATTTCACAAAACAGTAGATGGTAAAATAAGTAAACATTAAGTGAAACACACAGATTATTGTAAGTCTATGCTTTGTACACTGTTGCTAGTAAATTATTTAAGCAAAATATTGTGGCGAGCTGGTGGGCATCATGACTGTTTGAACCCTGCTAGGGCCGTTAAGGGGTTAATGTGGGCTTCATAGGGGGGTCGTGGTGGTGGCGTGATGTGTGGGTGCAGCCCATCATCATCAGTTTTGGCAGGTTTTCTGTGGGTTGAGGGAGGGGCTAGGGGTATTGGCTCCTCAGTTGGAGTTGGGAGTCTTAGAGAACAGACGTGCTGATTAGTTGTAGCTGTGTGCTTGAACAATAAAAAAGAAAAAGAAAAATGCAAGTTCCTGTCTGCGTGTCGCCTTTTTCTATGGCTCGCCACATTGGTGTCAGAAGTGGGATTGCTGCGCTTCGGAAGAAGGGCGACACTCTGATGGAGCAGGAGGCAGACCTGAAGCTCGAGGAGGTGGTCGTCGACAGGGCCGTGGAGGGGCTAGCACGCCCCGACGGTGCGAGTGCCAGCCGGCAGGGAGCAGACCGCTTCTACACCCCAGTGCGAGGCCAAGCGGAGCGAGGGGACGAAAGAGAAGAGATGGCGGGCTCCCGAAAAGCAGTCAAGTTGCCAAGGTTCAACGGGAAGGAGCCGTTGGAGCCCTACTTGGCACAAGTCAAGCTGGCGGCCAAGCACAATGGCTGGCAACCACAAGAGACAGCCGTCCACCTTGCTATGTCTCTGGAGGGGGTAGCACTCAAGGTGCTCGTCGATAGACCCCTAGAGGAATGCGGGGACTTCGAGTGGTTGGTGACGGCCCTGAGGCAGCGTTTCGGCCAGCCAGCACGGGAAGAAAGGGCGCAAGTCCAGCTCAGAGAGAGGTGGCCCCATCAACCTGCAGCAGCATGTGCGCCTCCATGCACCGACCACCCTGCTGCAAGCCCTGGAAGAGAGAGCGTGCGGAAGTCATTCTGGGTAGCCGACCCAGAGTGTCTCCCCCCCGGAGAGTAGCGGCTAGCGAGATCGAGCCCAGAGAAGCCCCGAAGCAAGCTGCCGAACACAGCGTCAATGGCAAGAAAACCCCAGGAGCGAGATTGTGCTTCCTTTGTGGCCGAGCGGGGCACATCGCTCGAAACTGCAATGAGCCACTACATCGAGAGAAAACCCAAAAGCCACCGGGAAACGCCCAGCGGACAGAGCAAGGAGGGCTGCGCCATCCGCCCCGGAGTCCTGCCGCGAACGCAGCGACCGAGCCCGCCCGGCTGGGAAGAAACAACCGTGAGGCTGTTTCTGACAAGTGCTAAAGCCGTGATGAGAGGGAGACGGCTGCTGACGCTCACCGTCCATGGGGTTGTGATAGAGCACGAGGTGTGGCTGGCTGAGGTGGTCGAGGAATGCATCCTCGGGATGGATGCGCTGGTCAAGCTCGGAGCCACGGTGGGTCAACTGTACGTGGCCACACCAAACGGGCCCACGCTGCAGCAGAGAGGCAGCGACGCGGACGCTGAAGCGAGAGCGGGGCAGCATAGGGGGGTTGTGGTGGTGTGATGTGTGGTGGGGTGCAGCCCATCATCATCAGTTTTGGCGGGTGTTCTGTGGGTTGAGGGAGGGCCTAGGGGTATTGGCTCCTCAGTTGGAGTTGGGAGCCTTAGAGAACAGACGTGCTGATTAGTTGTAGCTGTGTGCTTGAACAATAAAAAGAAAAAGAAAAATGCAAGTTCCTGTCTGCGTGTCGCCTTCTTCCACGGTTCGCCACAATATGGTAATTTCGTTCTAGTTACTGTAGAAATGCTCACCAGTTATCACAGCTGCTACCAGGTCTGTGTTTTGCTACATTGAATACTTGTTACTCCAAATTCTGTCTGAATATAATGTGAGCATATATGGTTTACCTACGTTTACCTTCTGTTACGCCTGGGGTGGTAAAGGATGCACAGACATGAACGGGTTAAATGCTTCAGCAGAGTTTAATAAAGTCCAAAACAATGAATGCTCCAAACAAGGTTCCAGGAATTCCTGCAATGTCTCTGCTCGTAGGGTTTCTAGTAACATAAACACAATTCGGGCAACACCCAGGACTCCGTCTGTTCATAAAGTGTCTCTACTTGCTGCATCCTGGTTGCTCCGTCTCTGGGATGGGGCTGCTTACATGAGACCAACGCAGACACAGATCCTTCTCCTCTCTGCGTGCTTAATCAGCCTCAGTCTGTAAAACACAACCTTAATTAGACTCTTTCTCAACGCTGATTTACCTCACTGCACTGCAGAGTCGAAGATGCGGTTTCTCGCTTAGGATTCTCAGGTTCTCTCTGTCTCACGTCTTCTCAGCCCACACAGTCTCTCAGCCACCTTCAGGCCTACAGTCACGGTGTCCACACAACGATTACCTGGGTCGGCTGGGATTTAAACACTAACACCACACGTATCCCATCAATCACACGACGCAGACACTTAAGGTTCATTTATTACCTATATGCCTCACAGGTGGACTTGTGCTGGAAGATCTGACAGCCCTCGGGTTGCCAGATCCCCCCTCAACACTCACTCACACGCAACATATATACTTACCCTGGTCTCGAGTTAAGTCACCCCCTAATACTCGGGTGATGGACTATGGTTCTAAGTAGAGCTTCAACATTCAACAAGAAGAAATGGGAGTGAGAAAAACATTGTTTTGAGCAGGCAATTTATTGAAAACAATGCTTAAATTGAAACAGGCTGTTTTACAGCTGATCAAAAAATTAGGACCACATCTCCAAAAAACCCATAAACCCTCCAAAATAGAAATCAAAGGTCCAAACATGAACTCAGTAATGAGTAGCTCCACCGTTATTGTTGATCACTTCAAAAATTTGTTGCGGCATTCTTGATGCAAGCGTTTCCATGAGGTGAGTGGGAACATTTCTCCAAGTGGTGAAGATGGCCGCACGAAGGGCATCTAGTGTCTAGAACTGTTGTCCATTTTTGTAAACTTCCCTTGCCATCCATCCCCAAGGTTCTCAATTGGATTTAGATCAGGGGAACATGCAGGATGGTCCAAAAGAGTGATGTCATTCTCCTGAAGAAGTCCCTTGTTCTGCGGGCATTGTGTACTGGAGTGTTGTCTTGTTGAAAAACCCAGTCGTTACCACACAGGCAAGGGCCCTCAGTCATGAGGGATGCTCTCTGCAACATCTGGGCATAGCCAGCAGCCATTTGACACCCCTGCGCCTCCTGAAGCTCCATTGTTCCACTGAAGGAAATAGCTCCCCAGACCATTATGGCGCCCCTCCACTGTGGCGTGTAGAAAACATCTCAGGTGGGATCTGCTTGTCATGCCAGTAATGTTGGAAACCATCAGGACCATCAAGGTTAAGTTTTTTCTCATCAGAGAATAAAACTTTCTTCCAGCTTTCTGTGTCCCATGTTTGGTGCTCTCTTGCAAAGTCCAAACGGCCAGTTCTGTGGGGTTCAAGGAGACGAGGCCTTTGAAGAGTTTTTTTTTTTAAGCCCTTCAGTCTCAGATGCCGTCTGATGGTTATGGGGCTGCAGTCGGCACCAGTAATGACCTTAATTTGGGTCGAGGATCGTCCAGTGTCTTGATGGACAGCCCATTGGATCCTCCGGCTCAGTGCTGCTGAATTTTTTTTGGGTTTTCCACTTTACTTTTTTGTTCCATAACCCTCAGGCTCATTTTGTCACACACACCGGGACACGTGAGGTCAATCGGCACCGGAAACCACCCACGTAAAGTATATAAACAGGAAATTAAGGTCAGTTACTCACACAGTCATTGAAGTTGCTCGCTTCATGCCTGCATGTCTCATCTCCGAATCCAAACCTCCTACTGCACGGTACCGTGAGTAATCTGACTCTCTGAGTCGTTTGTATACTTCCTGTGTGTGTTCAGAACGCGAGTTCAACTTGGTGTGGACTCTAACTCC
>JBBPDC010169977.1:0-17203 GCA_037974485.1 Hemigrammopetersius urotaenia | reverse complement strand
CACACACACACACACACACACACACACACACACACACACACACACACACACACACACACACACACACACACTATAGATTCATACTGGATTAAAATCCCTCCACAATTATTGCTGTTAGACAATAAAAATTACACACACTGTAGATTCATACTGGATTAAATCCGACACACTGCCAATTCATACTGGATTGAAACCACAACCACGCCCACACTACAGATTCATGCTGGATTAAAGACACCCCGCTTTGCTGAATCACTGAAGTAACCAGACTAAACTGGTCCAGCCCCAGCAGGACTTTATTTTGAACTCTATTCTAGTGAGAGGCTGCTAGTCTCAGTCTGAACACTTTAGTAAATGGACTGTTTGGACTTTTCTCAGAGCAGGAACCTGACTTTAGAAGAGATTACAGAGAAGACCGAGCCAAACGCTGCGTAAAAGAGTGTGTCCTGATTTATAACCGCGATGAAACATGTAAATGTAGTCGTGCTTGTCGTTCAAACACTCCTGAAACAGATGAAACACATCTGTGTGTCTGGCCTGGAATGTTATCCTGACATGTTTTTGTGTTATTTTTAACCCAACCGGTGTGTATTTTCTTATATTTTCAGCAAAGAAAGTGTGTTGTTTGATGACTTGCTTTGTTTGTGTATAAAATGTGAGAAAATGCTGATAATTAGCACATGTGCTAATATTATATGGTCTGTTTAGCTGGATGACATTAAGTGATACACTTTGTTTTCTACATTATCTGATTACTGAATTGAAAAAAAAATCCGTAAGCTTTCGATGACTGTGATTGTTGTGTTTGTCGGAGTTGTTGTCATCATAGCAACGCGCAGTGAGGATTCGTTAGAGCCTCATTAAGCCCCAGACATCCCTAATTACTTCATTAAGACCAAGTGTCTGCTGAGCCAGACTTCACAAGCAAATAAACTTGTTTTTTTCTCCCTCTTTGTTGGTTAAGGCTTCAATTAATTCATGTCTGCCTGGCAAGAAATGAGAAAATGTCTCTCACCGCGACTCTCCTGTTCAGTTTCACGTAATTATGCATGTTTATAAGATGCATATTTGAAGTGCATTCAGTACACATTTCACAGACCTTTTAGGTCTGCTTTTAGACCCGTTAAACCTATTAACGCCCCCTTTTTTATGATATGAAATTTGTTGAAATTTCATCTTGGAGCAACCCAGTCTTGCTTTTGTCTCATTAGAAGTAAATTATCATCTTATTTAGAGATAATTGAAGTCTGACTTGTTTCTCCTGAACTCCCTTTTTGGAGAAATAAGGAGGAACAGAAAAAAATCAGCTCTTGACAGAAGTTCTTTTGCTGTTCTCATCAGCTTCTCAGTTTTCAATTTTCAGATTTCAGATGTTGTTCAGGTGTTTTTTGGACTTTATGGTTTATCTGAAGATCTGATTGTCTGAGACAAAGATCAGAAGAGTGAGAGAAAAGAAAGAGCAGTTTAAGATCTTACATTGGGATCAGAGATTAGAGGAGGGCTCCTTCTCAGAAGCTAAATTTTTCTTTCATTTGGAAACCACTCAAATGTTCTTTATGGAAATGGTTCTTCTAAGGCATAGTTCACGGTATCGGCTGTAAAATTAATGCCATTTCCAAATGTTAACTCGAAAAGAGATAAAAAGAAAAAGCCAAAGAAAGTTTGTGGGTCGTGTGGAGATACTTCATGTGTAAAAGTCCATGAAAAAGTTTTATTTAATTAGCTACTAAAATCTAGTAAATGTGATCTGATTTATTTTTTCCATTGAGACCAAGTTATAGTTGTGGAGTAGAAAGAATGTGTTTTTCCTTCCTATTATATTTGAGATCAATTTCAGCCCATTCAATGTAATCAATGTCTCAAAATAAATAATTAACAACATTTTTGCATATTAAATGATTTTTCCTAATTTAATGGGGAGGAAAATTGTGTATACACAAAGTGAACATGATGTGTTTTGTACCCATTTTGTACATAAATGTTCTTTGGGGTAAGCTTTAGGCTGTTTTAGCTCTTTTGTAAAACATTTAAGAAATAAACATTTTACACACATTTGGTTGTTTTTGAATGATATTGAGGGTAAGATGCTGTAATAAGCAATTTTATAACCTTCAGAAACCATAACGAAATGTTGCATCTGCAGGGGTGTGAGAACCACGGGAGAGGGGAAACATATTTTCCACCATGGGGGCTTTATTATATGAACATTTAATATGGCTAACAAAGAATTGCTAGAGATTCAGCCATGTGTGCAAAAATACTCTATGGACACACTGAGCACTATATTTGTGTAGAAACTGATTTCCTACTTACGCAGCACCCAATAGAGCAGTGCTCCCCAATCTTTATTTCATCACAGACGGGTTTAATATCAGAAACTATTTTCACGGCCCGGCCTTTAAAGAGTGGCAGATAAATATACGTATATTATACAAATAAATGATACGTATAAAAATGGGGATATTTTAATAATAATATAATGTATTATCCATAATATAATAATGGGGTATCTTTAAAATATACTAATAAACATGAATCCAATGTGTACTCGCAGCTTTATTAACAGCATTTTAATACAAGTATATTTTTTTTATTTTGTGCAGCCCGGGGGTTGGGGGCCACTGCACTAGAGGATGTAGGGAGCCATTTCAGATTCAGACAGATGTGCTATTAAGCTATTAAGAAGGGAAAAAGACGGGATCAGATTGGTGCCTGTATCAGCAGATACTCAAAGTTGCGATACTGATTTCAGATATGATAAGTGATGTATATAATGCTTCTGCTAATACACCAGTCATACATTTTTCCACATTATGGTTTAAAAAAAAATAAAATAAATAATTTATTGTTGCCCAGCATTAATATAGATGTGGAAAAGAAAGCTGGTGTCCATTTTGTTAAACACAAACATCTCAATGGGGGTACAAAAACAATAATAACAGTTTCAGGCAAACAAGATGCTTTCCATTTTAATCAGAAGAGAAAGACAGTACAAAATAGACATTCTTTTCTATACATACAAAGGAATAAAAGGCGAATAAGACATAAAAGTAATAGCAAAAGTACATGTAGGTTTTGGAAAACAGGTTCTTCCTTTCTGTGTTAATGAGATCCAGTTAGTGGAGATGACAGGTGGCAGCTGAAGGCACATGTTTGTTTTTGGTCTTGGGTAAATATTTACATAATGGTGTGGTTCAAAGAGGATACAAAACTAGAAGAAAAAAAAATTAAGACGTTAGTGGCTCAGTGGCCGACAAGTCTTTAGTCCTTACAGGCATGGCCTGAAACACAAAATGAAACATGCCTCAATTTTTTGACTTTTTTAAAATTTGTGTTACTGAAATTCTTATAGCGCAGGAAAGAGTAAAAACACAATCAGGAGGTATAACCACAACAGTACAGACGCACAAAGCTATCATAAAAATACACCAAACATGTTTACTGCGTGAGGAACTTTAGCGCCCCCTACTGAGCAGGAATGTCAAGCTAGCTACAGTCCGAACCGTAATATTCAGGGCTCCAGGTGAGTGCAGGTCATGGAGTTTGGTATTTGTTTATTATTTATTTACTTTGTAAAGAATAAAAACAAAGCCCTTTTGGTTATCAGGAGGAGAACCTATATGATAAAAATGAGTATACCTTGGTGATAGTATAGCACTGCTCCTACATACAGCCCAACGGTTCTCAAGGAAATTAAGGTAAAGTGAAATTCCTGTATAATTAAGTGTTTGAGGTGTAAACAGAGTGGGTTTCGCCTGAAAGAGCTTTATTCTGGAGAAATTCACCAAGTCAGAACAGGTGCTGGTGAATGGAACCAGACGTCTGAAGCCTCTAACGCAGTTGTCACAAACCCTGATCCTGGAGATCTACCTTACTTAGGAGCCTAGCACAATCTGCAACACCTGTTCTGGCTAATGAGCTCAAGAAGTCTCTGATTGGCTGGAGTGTTAACAGGTTAGTTGCAGCTTGGAGCCAAAACAAGGCAGGAAAATAGATCTCCAGGAGGTGGGCTGGTCTTGAAAGCTCCTGCATTGAACGTTATTGCATGTGCCACCTGAGATGTAGCTCTACCAGTTTTGCATAGCTTTGGGTCACATAACTAAACCCATTAATGGTGGAGGGATACATAAGGCAAAATGTTCCCCAAAGAAAAGTGATTTAGATTCTCCAATATCATCAACACCACATCAATATAAACACTCACAGACAGTTGGGGCTTCACTGGGTGTTTGACTGTATTTGTGTTGGAGATGTCTGGTTCCATTCAACACTACTGTAAAGAAAAGTCTCTACAATAAAACCATTTCATACCAAACATTGAATGTCTCGGTTTACCAGCACTGAATTATGGGGGACTGTTGGAAAGACCCCTAAAGGCTATACTGTTTTCAGGCACTTTGTAGTTGCCCCATAAATCAAGTTTGAAGAAAATTAAATGCACTTGAGGTGACTGGTTTTAAAGGCCTGTTTTAAAGTGTCCCACTTTAACTGAACTCACCCGATACACACGCACACACACACACACACACACACACACACACACACACACACACACAAACACCTGTCAGAGTGATCAAGTCTGGCCGCGTTCTTTAACAAACGGCGCATCCCGTCATTAAATTTGTTTTAATTACATTTACACAGTGTGCAGGTTCTCCTGGGCAAAAGTTAAAAAACCCAGAGTCGTCATGACAACCTCACCCGGAATAAGGCAACACTGACGGAGACGATAAATGCTTCTATTATGTACAGGGACACACACAGATATTCATAGTGGTTCGGTTAAAGGCAACAGAGCAAAGGCTGACAAAGGCTGACCTACATAAAGAAGGAGATCCCAGCTTTAGGATCTCCCAAAAACTGGAATGGCAAAAAAAAACACAGCCTGTCAAAAGTTTGGGGACACTTGGCCCTCCTTTGATCTTTGAATTTTAAGACATTTGGTCAATCTGAGGGACTTCTGACCTCCTCAGGGCACCATAACCTGCTTGTAGACTGACTTAAAGTGAAAGGCAAATATTGAGACTTTTTGGCCTAAAAGTGGTTTAAACGCATAGTTAACTTTGGCTTTATTTCCAAAATAAGGCTTCAAATGTCGTTTTTTGATTTGCTAAAAAAGTGGTGACATCTAACAGATTATTTAGTATTATAAATGACTGCAAATTGATTAAAAAAAACCAAAACTTTTTCAAAAGCAGAGCAGGTGTTGTAGTGGAGGCACCTGAACACCTGTAAGTAACCACTTGTGGTATATTTGGTTATTTACAGTATATGGAGGTATCTTTTTGTACAAAGTCATCAGATGTGTCCCTGGTATTTAAGAGCTTTGATGATTAGCTACACAAATTCTCAAAAAGTTCCATTTGTCGACTGAAGAGAATGACGGTATTTTACCCGATTGCGACTGCAACACAGTGAAGGCTTTATCAACTATCTACACAATTACAGCACCACTCTAAAGTTCGGGAACATCTATCCCTCAGGGGTTTTCCCATTTGGTACTATTTTCCTGATTAGGAAATACAAAGTAACGCATGAAAACATGCAGTAATTTTCAAGCTGAAAATAAGTTGTTGTGAAGGTAAGAAATAAAAACAACAAAAAAAAAGTTTTGATTTGGGCGTGACTTGATGTTTCCTTTAGTCACATAGCAAAGTCGATAAAAAATGGGGAAGGAAAGTGCTTTGCTGTTTATGTTTCAAACAGGCTAATATTGAATTGGACATTATTTCAATTGGAAATTATGACATTTTTAGATTTAAATACAATACTGAACAAAAGTCTTGAGCCACGCCTCATTTCTTCATATTTTCCAGACTTTCTTGTGTTTTTAATGTACTTATGAGGAACAGTTCTGCAGGCTTTCTGAAGGACTTTCAAACACTCTTAAGTTTTAGTCCAGTCCCTGAACCTGACTGGTTTCAGAGGAATGTTTTTGTTTGTTTAGCCACACAGTGACCTACGTATGAATCATTCAAGCAGAACAAAACCCATCTAACTTAAGGCCTGAACCAGTGAAGAAACAGGAGCAGATTATTCCTGATGATCAGGTGGTGATCAGTAAACTGGTGGTGCTGAATGCTGGAGGTTGGATCACCTGTATCCAGGCACCTTGTATATTTAAGTATTTTGCAGCCTGTCACAGTTTGTTCCCTTTTATTTAATCGAATCTACTCAATATGATAAATAATATGATAAACTATAAGATAGTTTGACAGAAATAAAATAGTATTTTTCCTCCAACAATGTGATTCAATGAAAAATATGAAGAAATGAGACTTCTGTATAGTACTGTACGTTTAAGACATATATCCCATTAGGTCAAACGGGCCCAAACTTTAGGCTGTTACCGTACAGAGTTAAGCCACACCCACTCGTGGATAAGCTTTGGGAAAACGCATGCGTTGAAGCTGATATACAGTTTACAGTAACTGGTCCAGTGGTTCAGTGCAGTAACGCCAATTCTGGCTATCTGGTCAGTATTATGTGATTCTAACTGACAACAGCAAAACATAAAACACTGCTCAAAAAGATGCCGTCGTCATGATAAACTTCCATGATAAAGTGAAAAATCAAATTTAACACAGTTTTTCCTCGAATGTAATTTACCAACCAAGACATTTTTGATGTTTAATTCAGTCTATAAGATGCTGCTATTTTTAGCTACACTTCAGTCACCTCAGTCAGAAACCACATAAGTGCGTTGAAAAGAAAATTCAGAATAAGACTCTTCTTTGTCCAGCCTGTTCCTCCTAGAGATAACTCAGCTCAGGTTCATCAATACGAGATTTTGAGGAGTAAAATCTTTGTCTGGGCCTCCAAACAATCTGAAGTGAGATTAACTGTAGTTAGCATCATGCTAATTGGTATTTAATTAATTCATTGGTAGTCAATTAAGCTCATTGCTCCAGTTAAAAACTAAATAAGAACACGTCTTGGCTGATTTGCTACGTTTGAGGGGGGAAACTTGGAAATTTGATTCTTTCACCAAAATATTGCTTTAAAAGTGACATCAGGAAAGTAAGAAACCATCAGAAAACAACAAACTCTCAAACTAAAGTTTTTTCAGTAACTTCTGAGTGCAGAGAGCATGGAAAGAAAGCCGTTTAAGATGCATCCACAGGTTCAAACTAGACCTTTTTCCTGAACAAAACACACATGTGACGAACGGAAAGACGAGTTAAGACGTTTCTGCTGTTGTGGAAAACTCGTACGTTGCATGGCGTTCAACACATTTCTGAACATCCTGCTAAAAGGCAAGAACAGAACTTTGGTCAAGTGCCAAGAAAATCCTGGTATGGAGATAAAAAAGTGTAGAGAAGTGAGGAGTGTTGAGGGAAAAGGCTGAAGGCACTAAGAAGCTGAGATCTTGAACCCTCATGTTCTGGTCCAAACTGCTCAGAAACATTGTTATGACTATCTTCATTGTTTTGACAGAACTGCTTATGTGAACTGCTTATCTATATATATATATATATATATATATATATCTGTAGAATAGTTAGTCTTAAAACTGCAAAAAGAAAAGTTAAATGTTCTATATGGGAAACAAATCCATATTGGTTCATTAACCTGCATGTAAACAAATTACAAAAATATCAATAAATTGTAGAATGGTGGTTTTGATGTGACAAAAGTGCTATATTTGTTCATGTAGGGCCTCATAAACTTAAAAGGCATCAGAATGTTTTATTATTTGGTGGAATGGTTCTGTTCTTATGGTCATTTTATGGTTATTTATCAGCTTTTTGAATGTGTTCACCTATCTGTAGTAAAATTAAGGGTCTGAATTTGGACAAAAGCAAAAAATAATAGGGGCAAAACATGAGGGCAAAAGCAGCTCAGCTTGGTTTTTTTCTGTTTGAGGGATAAACCTCCCCCAGTCAGTGATGAGTCTTTACAGTGGTCAGAGTGAAGAAACACTCAATGTGTGTTTTTTTGCATGTATTGAAGCTTCATATGGACCGCGTGTGCATGTGTGTGTGTTGTAAAGCAGTATTCCAGCGACACAAGACTTAACACGCACTACACACTTAGCCTGCAAGCTTTAAAAAAAGCTTTGCTTCATTTTAAAAAAGACCTTTTCCCCCCCGAGGTCTGTAATAACTAAATAAAAAACTATATAAACAAAAAAAACATATTATTGTTCACATTATGGAATGCACAGTGCAAAAAATTATATGCTATGAATAAACTATTTGTCCTTCTTTTCCTTCTTTAGTGGTTAAGTGACATCAAGAGAGAGAGAGGAGAGAGAGACCCACTTCTGCAATGATAAAAAAATTCCATTCATTGCAAAACAGTCTGATCTGATCTGAAGTCCTCCGTTCTTCTCAAATCTCCAGCAAAAGTGGATTGGACCACCTTGCCAAGGCACAGGTGAAGAAAGTGGGAGGGAAACTGACACGGAATGCCCCTGTTTTGGGGCTGATAGGGAGAATAAAAAATAAAAATAATAAAGAAAAAAAGAAAAGACAAAAGAGATGAGAACATGTTAAAGGAGCAGCTGGAGGGTCTGCTGGCATGTCAGTGTACAGATCAGTGGATGGTTGGAAGGTCCTGTTTTTTGAAGGTTTCTGGTTAGCTTAGCCACACCGCTCTACTGACCCAGGGTCAGTAGGACGCCTGGGAGAATAGGAGTAAAAACCCTCCCGTCGAAGGCACTGCTGGTCCGAAGGCAGCGAGAGAGGCTGACTCTCGCAGTCATGTGACATGAAACTCCACTCTGATTGGGACGTCTGGCCTACTGATCATGTTCCATAGGCTCATCAGGGAGGCTGGAGATAGAAAACACACCGAGATCAGCTCTGGGCTTCCACTCTCTGGTCACTTGATTGGAAACTGGCCACTTTGTGTGTGTGTGTGTGTGTGTGTGTGTGTGTATTTGGTTCTCTAACTGCGCCCATGCAAGTGGAATGGGGGTGGGGGGGGGCTGTGATAAATTGTCCAGGAGCGAAACATTAATTGGGGATGTGGTGTTGGAAGTAAATCTGAGGATCTCCTGGTTTATTACCTCTTGTTGGTCAGAACACCGACAGAAAGAGAGGCCAGAGCCTTCACTGCATCCGTCTCCTCACAGTCTCCTTTCTGAGCACCAAGGAAGGATAAACCCACAGAACCCAGCAATGGCTTCAGACAGGACCAGTACTGACCTGAGAGAGAGAGAGAGTAAGAGAGAGAGAGATCATCCCTCATGGCCCCTTTGATTGTAATATTTACACAGAGCCCGACCACATGGCAAAGCATAATAACGATCATGATTATAATTAATTACAAACAATTAAACAAATGTGTGCTACCAGGAAACCATTTCAGCATAATTAGAGTCAGACATAGAGAGAGAGAGAGAGAGACTCACACTGTATCTGCAGGACTCTCTGTAGTGACAGAACTCCATTCGTACTGGGTTTCTGCAGGAGAACCTCTTCTGGGAAATTGTCCTAAGAGAGAGAGATAGAGAGAGAGAAAGAGAACAGACACTTATTAGCATGTACAGATAAACGGAATGTATTTGAGCACATAAAATTGGTGGGATATCACAACCTAACTGTTAAAAAAGCGAAAGCTTTTCTACCTCCAGTCCAAGGAGGGCGCTCACGCAGGCCTCTGACGCGTCACAGATGGCCGTGAGGTCGTGACCTCCCTCCAGGGCCAGAACCACACGTCCTCCAGCCAGCGCCATCAACTGCCGTGTCAGGAACCCAAAACCTGCCGGAACAGCAGCACGACTCACTTCAGACTACTGGACTACACTCACAATAACTGTATCTGTACACCTTTATAGTGTAGCTGTGAGGTAAGCGTTTCTAATAAAGTGGCCACTTAGTGGAGGTACTAAGGAGATGTTTCCAATAAAGTTGTCAGTGGAAGAATAAGGTGGCCAAGTGTGTGTACTGTTTGTAGTGATTATCGTACATTTTGCTGTTACTTTGTATCCTCCTAAAGGTGCTGGATGTCCTTCAGCCGCATCAAATCCAGATGACACCAAGACCATGTCTGGAGAAAACTCCCGAGCGATTGGCATCACGACCGTCCTAAACACACACACACACACACACACAGACAAAACAATATTGGCATGGCAACCACTTTGTACTCAATGTACACTACCAGTCAAAAGTTTGGACATGCCTTCTCATTCAATGTTTTTTCTTTGTTTTTATTATTTTCTACATTGTAAATTATATTGAAAACAAACAAAATGATGAAGGAACATGTGGAATATTGCAGTAAACCAAAAATGGGCTGTTGTTTTTTTAATTAGTTAAGCAGTTCTTGTCGTAATGTGGAGTAGAACCATAGTCGAATAGGATCACTAACTGTGGACCAACCCGACCGTCACAACTGATGATCCCAAACACATTAATAAGCCAAGAAACCGGGTCGAGACCTCATGAATCGGATTGAAGAAATGCCATCAGAGAAATAGGTGATGTTTTCAATATTAATCTACAATGTAGCCACTAATAAAAACAAAGGAAATTGCTAAATGAGTAGGCGTGTCCAGTCTTTTGACTGGTAGTGTATCTGTGCGACATTAAACATTATATTCCACTTAAATACAGCATAAGATTTGTTAATTTCTTATATTTTTTCTTTATTACTGTATTATATTACTTATTATATACTTTTCTGAAAGTGCAAATTTTGATAATGTACAGATTTAAAGGGCTTAACTACTGACTGTTTTATATTTAATAATTTATTACATATTATATTTAATATCTGTATTGACAATATTTTCTCCAGCAATGCTAAAACTACCTTATATTATCGACCTACTAATGTATCGGCCTGCCCCCACTCTCTTTCTCTCCCTGCCCACCCCCCCCTCGTTTTCTCTCTCTCTCTGTTCAAAGCAGTCGTGTTCTCCTGGTTCTCGTTAGAGTTTAAGGTTTTGGGGTTTTGGGTTTTAAGGTTCCGTCACTTCGCTCTTGTCCCGTCAGACGCCATCTGGGAGCCATTCACTCTAATTACCCACAATCCTCCACTTCACCCCCAACCTCCCTCACCGTGGAAACCACCCCACCTCCCTCCAGACCAATAAAACTACCCACCATCCCCTGCGTGGGGGGCAGAGAGAGAGAGAGAGAGAGAGAGAGAGAGAGAGAGGGTGTAAAAGAGAAAGTGAAAAGTACAAAGAGGAAAAGAAAGAGAGAGACAACAAGAGAGAGCAAAAGGAAGACAGATGAAATGGGGAGAGAGAAAGAAGAGAGAGAGATCATTCATTAAAGGGGAAGAAAAAGAGAAAGAATTCATTAAAGTGAAAGGCAAAGAAAGAGCGAAAGAGAAAGAAACAGGGGAGAGAGGGAATAAGAGAGAGGGAGAAAAAGAGCATTCATTTTTTTGGATAGAGAGAGAGAAGGGGGAGAGAGAGAAAGGGGAAGAAAGGGGGAGAGAACAAAAGAGCGGTGAAAGAGAGAAAGTGTGATTATTAAATTGAAGGTAAGAGAAAGAGAGAGCATATTCAAGTAAAGTTAAAGGAGACTGAGAGAGAGAGGGGGGGATTCATTAAAGTCTGAGAGGGAGGAAGAGGTTGATTAGACGTTTGGAGGTAAAGAGGCAGAAACACATTAAAAGTCTGATCTGAGAGACGGGGGTCCAGTTTCAGCCACCCAGTCTGGAACGTTCCATCAAAAACACCAGAGGGTTTATTGGAACCACCGGCGGTGATTAAACGTCACGTGGAAGCGGCAGAATGAGTGACGCCCAAAGAGGAAGGAGAAATCTGGGACCATTTTGGGACGTCCAGCTGAGATCAAAACAGTTGGTGTTCACGTCTAAAACACGATCACGGATCAATCAGTTCCCCAAAGAATCAAACGAGTCTTCAGATCATGAGTGCAGCATCTGATAATAATCAATACAATCTGTGGTCCAGCTAAAGAACCCAATCTGTAGTCCAGCTCAAGAACCCAGTCTGTGGTCCAGTTGCACAACCAAAAATTAGTCCTGGGATCTTACCTGAAGGCAGCCAGGTACTCGGCATCGCCCATTGGTGGGTCCAAACCTCCGGTCCATGCCACATTTACATTAAATCCCTCACCAGCACCCGAACCCACCTGGAAACCCAAAGAGAGAGAAGATCTTTAGATCTACTGAAGATCTGCTGTATATTAATACTAGTATATTATATCAATCAGTATATTAATGGTGGAACAACAGTGTGATAATCAAAATGCAATAATGTTTGCCTCATATCTAGAACGTCTGATTTTTGTTGAAGCTACATGCTTCAGTGTGTAGGGCAAAATAAACCTGCTGCAGTATGGTTCTACAGGCAGTAACATATCTAGAACTGACTGAGACTTGCTTTCACTACTACTCTACAGTCAGTGATGAGTTGAGAACTGACTGAAACCTGCTTACACTATGGTTCTACAGTGATATATCTGGAAGCAACAGAAACCTGTTCACACTATGGCTCTACAGCCCCTGCTATGTCTAGAAATGTCTGAAACATGTACTAAGTACTGACTGAACCCTGCTTGCACTATAACTTCACTGTCATTGGTGTATTTAAAATTGACTGAAACCTTCTTACACAACAGTGATGTATCTAGAGCCGAATGAAGCCGGCTTAGAAGATGGCACTACATTCAGGGACATGTTTAGCACTGTCCGAACCCTGCTATGTCATGAAATCGCATGCACCCAAATGTTCTAGGGGGTCTAGTCCTACCCTAAAGAACCCTCTTTGAAACCTCTCTGACCTCTGCAGGTCCGCCACTCCCGGGGAAGAAGTTGCCATTGTCATAACGATGGAGTGAGATGTATAAAACACTGGGGTCACTGTAGAAAATCTCCTGGGTGCCGTTGCCATGGTGAACATCCTGTATAAATATATATACACACACAAACAATTACATTATATATATTTACACACACACACACACACACACACACACACACACACACACACACAAACACAAACACATATATATATATATATGTGTGTGTGTGTGTGTTTGTGTGTGTGTGTAAATATATATAATGTAATTGTATTAGGGTATATATATTAGGGCAAATTCAGTCACTTTAGTCACACTTAAAATGTCAGGTTCAGGTGTAGGTGTAGTATAAAATTATTACACTGTCAATGGAATGTCAAACCAGCTTGTACACTGTACTGTAGTAACAGAAAAAAAAACTGTAAAGTGTAAAAAAAATCATTCAGAAGTCATGATAATATCCAAAAAGTTGCCAAACAATGCAACACTCATATGTTGTGTTATTGCATTTTCTGGGCATTCTGTGTTCTGCCATGGGCCACTGAACTAGTTTGTCCACGTGAGCATTGTGGACTTGACACGCTGTATGTCGAGACCCTCGTAACTCGATGACCCCCTCTATATGTGTGTATGTGTGTGTTCTCACCCAATCGACAATGAGGATTTTAGAGACGTTCAGCTTCTGCTGGAGCTGCTTGGCTGCGATGGCGATCGAGTTAAAGAAACAGAAACCCCTGAGAGCGAGAGAGAGAGAGAGACAGAGAGAGAGAGAGAGAGAGAGAGAGAGAGAGAGCGAGAGAGATCATCTCTCATGGCCCCTTTGATTGTAATATCAAAAGCGATAGTTAACTATGCTGGTTTTCCAGTCAGGATGTGCTGGGTAGGACTGGCTGAGTATTAAAGGGCAGAACAGTGTAAAACCTGATTTGTGGTCAATGTAACATACACACACACACAGTCAACAGCGAGAGTAAGAGAGAAAGAGAGAGAAAGAGTGAAAGAGATAGAGAAAGGGACAAAGAAAAAGAAGATGAGAGACAGTGAGAAAAAGAACGAGAAAAGATAAAGATAAAGAGGAGGAAAAAAAGGAGAGAAAGAGAGAGAGAGGAATTTCTAAAGCCGCAACTTCAGCATCTTCATAACAGCAGACATAAATCAGCCTTTTTAACCCCAGCGCCTTCATCACCAACCCATAAACACACACACACTGTGCTGACACTGCAGTGCACATAAACACACACACAGACACACATAGAGTGCTGACGATGCAACACACACCCACATGCAGACACACTCATGGGTTGCATACGCACACACACACACACACACACACACACACACACTCCTAGATTGTCACTTACATTGGGTTGGAAGGGTCTGCATGATGTCCTGGTGGTCTGACCACAGCAAAACCGTTCTACAGCAAGGAAACCAATATGTTAATAACACACGCACACAAACACACAACCACACACAGACACGCAGTACCATTAACTCAGTACACACACTAATACACACACACTGTTTTAATAATTTTTCTTAATACAAGAAAACAAAACTGCCCATAATATTTTTTAACGAATCAATGAATCAGTAATTCTGTGACTGAATATATCAGTGAATCACACTTGACAGTTTCTGACAAAACTCTAACTAGGAAATATCGAATATATCGTCTGGTAATCGCCATGGCGATCAGTCTCTGTAATACTGATATCAGAGATTGCTACAATATGCAAATGAACCTCAGTGTTTCTGACAGTGTTTCTTACAGGGTAACCAATCATAGCTCCAAGCGAGTTACGAGGCGTTTTGATGAATCAAGGTCTTCATGCAATACAACAAAAAATTTAATTATATTAATAACAAAAAGATTTCAAAATGCATTCAATCATGTTATATGTAAATGATCTCCATTCTGATTGGCCGCCCTGTATTTCAGCTCATTCAAAAGACAACACAGGACTGAAACACTCTGTAGCACTTTAGCTTGAATGGGCAAAGCTAAACTGCTGTAAAATAATTAAGGATATGTATGAAATCATTGTGCTTTTTGAAAACAAACCCAAAACCTATGATTTGAAAAAAGGCTGTCACCAATCATCACCAAACGTGCTGAATAAAAGAAAATTATAAAACATCTTACAAGAGTGGATCACTTATTTCCTTGCGCTATGTTACCATGGAAACATATGATGGATGTTTAACCTGCTCTGGGGAATGTTTAGTCTGGGATTACGAATTGTTAACAGCTTTTGGACGAATCAGAACCAATCAAGTCATCAGATATTAAACTGATTTAAAGTGCATGGTGGTTTACGGTGGTGACGAATAGAACCAGATGTCAAAATTCCACGAAATGGTTATGATTGCGCCGCCTGTCATATGAGCTTTCGGTTCTAAAACTAATCCCATTCATGGTGAAGGGATACATGCAGGGCATTGTGAGGCAAAATAATCCCCAAAGAAAACTGAATTTTCCCTATTATTTTATCATCATCAGCATCCATATTAACACTTAGAGATACATGGAGCTTCACTGGCGGTGGATGGGGAATAAAACAGCTGTATTTGTGTTGGAGACACCTGGTTCCATTCACCTCCACTGTAAAGAAATTGGGGATATTTGGGTGACTAATGGGCCCATGTTAGGCTGTGTGGGTGTGTGTGAGTGTGTGTGTGTGTGTGTGTATGCGTGTGTGTGACAACACACCTTCAGCTCTTCTTTAGCCACTCTGAAGGCCAGCTCAGTCACACTGCCTGCAGCCATGCGTGAGGCTGTAGAGGTGTGCATCTCATTCCAGATGGTGTCATTATCTACCTATAACACACACACACACACACACACACACACACACACACACACACAAAGAAGAGCAGGTTAGATGACACATTATTTCAATTGCTAAAAGTCTATTAATAGGAAAGAGTCACATCAGGAGAGAATATTCAGAATAAAATGTCTTATTATTATTATTTTTGGGGGCTCTTATAGTCACATGTGAACACACTACAGTACAGCACACGGTGTGAATAGTGTGAAATGTCTTCAAAATGAACTTTCAGGGCCTTCTAGATCTTCAGAAAAGGTCTAATAACTTAAAAATGCTTTTTGTATTTGGTTATGGTTGCACTGCCAGACACTTGAGACGTTGTTCTACCAGATGTAAAGTACATGTTTGTACACAGTGGTGGTGAATGGAACCAGGGGTCAAATTTCTCCCTCATTCAAAGTTATTCCATGAAGCGGTTATGGTTGTGCCATCTGATGCCCGAGACGTTGTTTTGAGATGCTTAAGGTCCTAAAACTTAACCCGTTCATGGTAAATAATATTGTTTATTATAATAAAATCACACAAACAATAACTGGACCTAAAAATTTAGTATATGGGCCCTTTAATGGAATTAAAGAGCAAATCAGAGCTGATTTTGGTCACTCTGAGCTGCGTCTGTCCCCGGCGTGCTGCTGACAGCGCGAGGTTCTGGAGGAAAGCTGGATCTGCTCTGGCTGCCTGAGCGCCGCCACATCCATCACACTGACAGCACTAAACCAGCAACAATAAATCTCACACTCCGCCATCAGCAGTTCATGCAGGGGCATCGTCACATGACGCAGCCAAGAAAATGATCCAGATTCACTCAGCATCCCATAATACACACGACCTCATCAAGAATGTGTGAAGAGTCCAAGTCAGCAACATCTCCGCTCCCCTTCACACTCGCTTACAGTTCACACACTGCACACACTCCACATCCTCCACACACACACACACATTCATACACTCCACACACACACACACTTCAAACACTTTATACACTCCACACACATTTCACACACTCAATACACATTCCACACCACACACACACTTCACACACTCCACATGCATACTTCACACACGCTGGTGAACTGGTCACAGTGGTGGTGAATGGAACCAGACGTCTGCTTCTAAAAGCTTCTCACAGAATGTTACACCATAAAATGGTTATGGTTGTGGTGCCTGACACCTGAGATGAAGCTTTTGGTCCTAAAATTAAACCCATTCGTGATGAAGAGACACATGCAGGGTGTCGTGAAGCAAAATAGTCTCCAAAGAAAACTGATTCTGTTCAGATTCACTACAATTTTACCATCATTATCCATATAAACACTGGGGGTTGATAGTAAATAAAATGACTGTATTTGTGTTGTAGACATTCAATTCCATTCATCCACCGCTGTAAAGTCATCTCTGGATGAATACAACATAGAATTCTGCAGAAAATTCCTACTAACATTCAGTTATTGTGATACTAAAATGAATACTACAGTTATAAAGAAAGAAAATGATCGGATCATGGGTGGTCTGTAAAAGTCTTGTCTGATCATATTAGACTGTTATTAGACTTCCAGTTAATATGAGAGCGAGACAGAGACGCATTACGTTGCAGATGCTAAGGATGTTAAGGAAAAATTCCATGTATTAATTTATATA
>JBBPDC010169967.1:0-17204 GCA_037974485.1 Hemigrammopetersius urotaenia | reverse complement strand
TTTAATCCATGAGTGTGTGATGTACCTGCTTTGTCTATGTTCATTTAAAGCACAACAGACGTAGATAATGTAATGTCATTGTATAGGAGCCTGTACAATGACAATAAAGACTTATCTATTTATCTGTGACTGGGAGTATCCAGTCCTATATAGAATAGAAACAGATAAGCAAAGCCAAAAAAAGTGAGGTAGTCCAGAACCTCAGTCAAATAATTATTTGATTTCATTTACAGACTACTTCTCTTGGTTTTCAGTTTAACATACTCCATTAGCATTGCTTAAAAACAATCTTGATAATGACATTATGATGATCATTACTGTAGTCATTAATAATTTAAAAACAGTCTTAGGTTTGGTGATGTTTCAGAAAGCATTTAGACATTTGTGTAGAATGTGTGTGTCCTGATAATGGCATGCTAACATCAGGGAGCCCCCCTATTGTCCTCCATCACAGTTAAAGCACATGTCATTGTAAACCTCTGGGCTCACACAGTGCAGTCCAATACCCTGCACCAATGGAAAACCAGCCCCCTAATGGGACAACAAGATCAGGGAAGGTCTACCATATTTTCAGTTCAATTCAGCTTTATTATGCAGTGTTTATCTGCAACAGTAACGGTCCCAAATCAGCTTTTCAGAACTGTGGGAGCAGATTCCTAATGAGCTTCAGTGAAAAAAAAGGAACAAAGAGAGGAACCAAGAGGAACCTAGACTCGAAAGACTCATCCTCATGTGAACCACACTTGAAGGATAGTGGGTAACACATTTTAGTTTTTTATTATTATTATTTATTGACATATGCTTTTCCAACCCAGTCACCCCCTCTGGCAATTCTAAAACTTAATCTAAAACATTTGGTGAATCTGAAGAAACATCTGTCAAAATGAAGGAATATCTGTCAAAAATATTTCCAAGGTGAATTCGCAAATGAAAAATCAAAATGGGAATATGACTGAAAGCAGGTTTTGTTGGAACTTGTTAAACTCCATTAAATCTCTCAATGGAAAAATATAAACAGCATAGAATAAAACATTTTTTGACATTGAAATGTTTTTGTCCTGTAAATACATAAATCATCGGTGTTCTAACTGGGTGCCCTATATTGTGCCTAATTTAAGAACTAGAATGAAACGCTGTCTTTAGTTTGGTCAAATTGACTATTGAAGTAGTTTGAGTAAATTATACATTTAACAGTGTTTATATGCTCTTATTTATATTGTTTATATACTATTGCTACTTATTATTTATGTGCTATTTAGATGTTTTAACCCCTCCTTTAACAAACATTATGGTCCATGCTATGTCCATGCTATTTCCATGGTATACTGTAATTTTTCTTGCCTTTAAAAATGCTATGCCCTTGAAATCTCTCCTAAACACCCATTATGTAGTGATTTTCTGAATGATCTATCTTGTTTTATGCAGTTTCACGCCAAATCTCATCGAACACTACACGAAAGGATCTGTGCTCTAGCTGAAGCTTGCATTTCTCTCTTTGTATCTTATAATTAGTCTGTCTGGCATGTCATGTATGAAGATAAAAAGTTGTGTTGAGCTATTAGAAATCCATGTTTGTGATTTCTTTTTTGCAGCGATTGGTGTATTTTTATAAATGGATGCATCAGCATCACACTTCCTCAATATCCAGAAAAGGTCACGGATAATGACCTGGAACAGTGGTGCAGTCTGGTTCCAGTCCATAATGAGACGGGCCTTATTAATCACGGCGGACAAATTGTCAATTCGCACTCCACAGTGGCCGCATAATTGCTTATTAAACACACAGCTAGCTGGAGCAAAACATAATTAGCCCTGCCTATGCATGGATGTGTCGCAGCTAGGGGAGGGAGAAAGACCAGATATGGATGAGGAAGGATCTGTCAGTTCTATTGCCCCCCCCCCCCCCCCCCCCCACTGATTCAGTGTAATTCATTTACCCTCCCCTCCCCAGCCCCTCCCATCTCATCCCATTCTCATCCAGCTAGGCCTCCTACATTGGCCCTTAGGGGTCTAATCCGTAATGGTTTCCCCCAACACACACACACACACACACACACACACACACACACACACACACACACACACACACACACACACACACTATCATACTACGCCTTGGAGTGTCTCTATGGAGCCCAAAGGCTGTTTGCCCCTCAAAATAAATCTAAATAAATTATAGTGCCCAAAGAGTACCCACTTTGGGGGTGTGGGTGGGGGGGGGCTTTTATGTTTTCTCACACTTTCTCTCTGTCTTTTCTCTTTTTTTAACTCTTAGAACGTGAGCAGCCAGAAGCGTTACAAATGGTAAACTGTCGTAATACGGCACAACAACTCCTTCTATTTGTTACGGTCTGGCCAGCGGCCATGGTTATGCCACTGCTTTTCTGTTCTGTTATGTTTCGGTTTGTTTTCCAGGACTTTTATTCCGATCGGTTTTCTGTTTGTGCTTGTGCCACCTGTGTCTGTGTTTTGTTTCACGTTTTCACCTGCCCTGAGTTCTGTTTCATTGATTGCGTTTTCTCATTGGTTTCTGTTCCAGGCACGCTGTGTATTTAAGTTCTGTTTTGTGTTTGTATCCGCATGAGTCGATCACTTTAGAGTCCCCCTGCGTGGTGCACCTGCTTTTCTGTTGGCCATTGTGCCCTTTTGCTTTCTTGATCCTGAAACCTGAATAAAGACCACAGCAACATGGTTCGATGTTCGCCTGTCTGTTTTGGCACGGTTCCAGGGAGCTCCGGGTCTGGGCCTCGCGGCTCGTCCCGTAACACTATTGATAGAAATAAGGAGTTGTCGGTAGATAGAAAGATATTAATATCATATGCAGTACAATTGAGAGCGGTAACACCAGTACAACAAATGAGATCAAGCATATGACCTTTAGAATGTGTGTAATAATAATAATAATAATAATTTTTATTTATATAGCGCCTTTCCAGAGATCAAGGTCGCTTGTATGTAAACCATACTGCTGTAAACCAACACTGTCAAAATTCAACACAAGACAATAATTAACGTTATCCATATGCATATTAAAATCTCCCAACAGCACAACATTAGGGGACAAAGTGCAGATTAAAAAGGTGGGCATTTTGTTTAAGAAATCCTTATTGGGTTTAGGTGTTCGATAGATGGTGGCTAGTACAAGAGGATCGGGCCCATTGACTTGTAGGGCAATGGACTCAAATATGCAGGCACAGCCACTGAGGACACTTTACAGTTTTCTTTGTAAAGTATCACAAGACCTATCCCTCTGCCAGAGGCACAAGGTTTATAAATGTAAACAAACCCCTCGGGCACAGCCTGATTCAGCTGAGAAAAGTCACTGGCCTGCTGCCAGGTTTCCAGCAAGAACAGGAAATCATACTTACGAACATCCAGAATATCATAAACGAATGGACCCTTATATGTAAGTGCTCGGATGATGAATACAGTAACCCCTCAGTTTAACGCAGATCAGCATTCACAGATTCAGTGTAACGCAGATTTTTTTCTGAGAACCGCGGTGGCTGTAATACACTGAAAAGTTATCAACTGCCATAAAAAGAAGAAGAGGAAGAAGAAGCTGCTGCAGCATGTAGCATGACTTCTCTGTGACTTGTCCTTGTATTTGAGTGTTTTAAACTCCCCACCCCCAAACAGTTATCTCAGTGTATTTAGTATTGGTAAGCTGTACTCTGTCTAAACTTGAGGGTACAGAGAGTTATTTCAACCTTTCTTTTGTGTACAAGTCTTTGCACGCTTCTAATGCAACCGCTAATGTTTTTTTAAGCAGGTTTTCTGATTATTTATTTACCTTTACATTTTCTTTAAGGGTAATATATTAAACTGAGTTTAAAATAAAATTAAAGTTTTCTGGGAGCATATTTGGGGGCATATTTAGGGTTTACACTAAAATTATGTATTTTTAGGCATTTTTTTACCAAAACACAACAACACAGTTTTTCACAATACACTTTTTCACTATTACTGTAATCCAATGCCGATTGTTTTTGCCCAGCCTGACATTAGCCATTCTAGTCACCTTAGCTACCTTATCCTGAAGCATTGCTTGGCAAAGGGCCAGAAGGATCTGATAGGGTTTGAGTCATTAAAGTTAAACACTGCTGTTGGAGATACTTCCACCGTGGGTTCTGCCATTAATACAGTTCTGGCTGTGGAATCAGTGGAGTGGAATCGGAGTTGGAAAAGTTCTGCAGCCGTGTACTGGAGTAGCAGAGTCACAGGATGGAGAATTGGAGAAAGAATGATCCAGATAAAAGTAATCCATGCAAACAGATTGTTGATGCTCATTATTACCAGCGAGGAGAAAAAGGCACACCTGGAGCACAGGCAGTCGAGGGAGGGAGGAGAATCAAGCAGCCAGCTACTGTTTGTCTGAAGATTGTCCCAAAGCACTAATCAGTAGTGGAAAGTAGGTAAAGTTAAAGTTTAGGATGTTCAGGATGAAAATGCAGCAGTAAGTTAAAACCAATAAAACCTGGAGAGCAACAGCAGCCATTTGCGCCAGCATTCACTCAGGCGGACGTTCATCAATTATTATTCATCATCATTTCATACTGATGGAGTGGACAGTGCCCCTGTCCCGCTCCAGGCCCATGAGAAGGGATTATAGAAAGACACATGAATAGACACAGTAGGAACCACTAGCCCCAGGTTTATTTTTCTTGAGTTCATTTCCATTTCAATGGATGGCTGTAGGGAAGAAGAGACTGTTGTGTTACAAAGAGTGTCATTTGAAGAGGATGCTGCAGATTCTTGTCCCTCATAAGCAAATATTGGAAAGAGAAAATTGTGTATTCTTATTATTTTCTATTTTTATTAGAGAAGATTTTATTTGGACTGTACTACTGATATGCAGTTTGGAATCCAGTGGGGAACTATCAGGGTGTTTTCACATATATTCCTCTTTAAAAGAACTGAACTCTGTCGTCTAGAAGTGGTCCAAAAATTGGACCAACAGAAAGGGAACTCGTATTAAAGGAACTCTTTCTGGTCCACTTCCACTCAGTTTCTGTTCACACTTTAGCTCCTCATCCAACCTGCCATTGCTGTTTCTTCACGTTCCCCATTACTGGGAATGTTTTTCTCCATAAGAATAGATGATTAAAAGCTTTACCATACTTCTACATTTTCTACAAATAACTATGCTACTATCGTTCTTCAATTGATGGACAGCAAGAATGCTTTGAGCCTGTGCAGAAGGGTAGAGAAACTTGATCTCTAGATCCCTTTATTTATTGGGTTTTTATTTTGTTATAATTTATTTGTTTATTCATATTTATTAGTTCATTTCTATATTTTATTTTCTATATTTTATTTATTTATATATCTGTTTCCCACATAGACATATATGTTTCCCGGGGCTGTACCACATGATCTACCTACGGCAAGCCTAGCGGGTGAAGACTGTCGAAGCGAACCCGGAGAGTTTTTAGTTCGCAATGTGCGAGTTAACCAAACTGTGCCGCGCAGTGAAAGCGAACCGGAAAGAGACCACAATAAAAAAAAAAACTGAACAGAAAGAGGACATTTAAAAAAATTTTTTATAATATAATAATAACAATAATAATACAATAATAATAAGAATTAATAATTAATTTACAAATAAATTATTTTATTATTTAATGTCTAGTCCCTGTTTCTTTGGCTTTTTGTACTGCTCTCTCGTGTCCCGGTTGTCCGTGTTTACATTCTCCATGTGCCTTTGTTTATGTGTCTGTTCCTTGTTTCCTTTCTTAGCCCTGTCACCTTGTTCTCCTCTTGACCTGTGTGCAATGCCTTCGCATCCATAGGGGTGTTCTCCTCTTGGTATGAATACCCTTGTATTTTAGTGTGTGTTTGTGGATAATAAACCCTCTTGTTACTTTGTCACTTGCTCTTTATAAAAATTTGGTCATTTTTTGTGGTCATTTCTAATTGTGTTGTTTTTGTGCACCCTGCCCCCTCTTTATCGTTTGTGTGTTTGCTACTTGTTTTTTAGCACTTAACCTTTTTAGCACTTAACCTATGATTACATCCTGCTTGCCTCTACGTCAATACGATGTGTGCATGCTCAAGCCATGCAGTAGCTGACATGTTAAACAGAAGCAAATCATTGTCAAAACTTTTTGACAAATACGATTTAACACCCCCACCAACGTACAGCTGACAAGTTCGATTGGTTTAGTCTCTACCACATTTCATTACATTACATTCAAGCAAGCCCCTGGCATCCATCAAACTCAAATATATCTGTCAGATTGACAGATGGTTACAAGTGATTCATCACTATCTGATAAATTTAATGAACTGATTTGTTGGAAAGGTGGCATGCCATGTCAAAAATGACTGAGTCCCTCAGTACAACCCAGTCTGTTGCCAGTGTTGGTCGATAGAGAGAAGGGAAGACGTCCAAGGACATGCTGCCAAGGTTCTCTGAGGTAACATCTGGAAAATGGCCAGAACTGGCATTGCAGGGGAGCAGATGGCCTGGGAGAGGCAAGGCCTGGAGGTCATACCTGAAGGCAGCCTGTAGTGTGTAGCATATGGGGAGAGAAGAGGAGGAAAAAGCAAAGCCAACGATTCTCTCAACCTTTAAGCAATACGGGAAGTGGCCCGCAGAGGAGGGTTACACAATCAAGCACACAATGCACAATCAAAGTCAATGCAGCGTGAAGCTTCCAACATAGACACCGCATTTAAGACTGCATGAATGCAATGGAATGAGTATCACTCATGCAAGTGATTTTAGCTTATTTTCATCCACTGTAGAGCAAAACTCATCACTTTAATCTCATCATTTTAGTGGTGTTTCAATTTTTTCTCCCTGAGCTCCCGAGCTACTCATTGTGGTCAAATGCCTGCTTTTATTTTAAGAATGGAAGTCAGGAATTTACCCACTTAGACTTCAATGGTCCATGTTCAGAAACCTTCAAGTCTGATTATGTACTGCATTCACTTGGATATTGATCCAAAGGATTTTCATTCATGTACACACACCAAAAAATGATTTTTAAAATGAATTACCTGCAGGATACCTTACGTTGACAAAGATCTTTCTGCAGTCAAGAACACCGTCATTGGGAACTAGTGCTTCCACCTCATATTTCGTAGTCTGTAATGCCTCACTACTATCCTCTATTCTGCGTTAATAAACATTATTTCTTGAAAAAATGTATGCTTTTATCCAACATACTGTGCTGTACAAAAGTCTTTTCCACTGAATCATCTTATTGGTGCAAAAGTCCTATTTTATGCCTGTCAAACTGTCTTATCTTTGGAATGTTGAGTAGATCAAATGAAAGAAATGGGAACAAATGTTTTTACTGCAACAGGAAGAAGTGGCTAAAGGTGCCTAGATAAAGGTGTCACTCATCACTCAGCACCACCAGTATTCTAATCACTGGAATCCGGATCATCTGGAATCCTCTGCACGCATTCATACCTTAAGTTAGATGTACTTAGTTCTTCTTGACCGTTTGATGAGTATGTTACTGTGTGGCTTAAAAAACAATAAACGTTCCTCTGAAACTTCAGTCTTTGAAAGTCCTTCAGGAAGTTCTCCAGACTTCCTGAAGGACATGAAAGTCTGAATCTTTCGGAGCTGAATTGAAGGCTGACTCCACAGCACTTAGTGAAAGAATAAGCAATAGGTGACCTGCTGGTCTCCATGGTCTGAGTGCAAATGTCTGTGATATACCTGAAGCTGAATCCAGAAGGTCAGCTAGGAGACAATAGAAGGTCACGGGAGAAACCCACAGTCAGACGGAAACATCAGGAGGACATGACCTCACGTGCCCTGACTGAGTCACCAACACGTCAACTTGGACGTGACCATAGCACCCACACCAGGCCAAACAAGCCCAGGCAGAGCTGATGTTTGTGGAACCGTTGATGGTGTTACGTGGTGACCTATTATAGTGATGTGCCAGGGCCAAGTGAGATTTATTGACTGATTTTTTTTTTTAAAGCAAAGTATTGTTTCTCTCTCCCTTTCTCTCCCTCTCTCTCTCTATCTCTCTTTCTTTCTCTCTCTCTCCCTCTCCCCCCACCCCCCACCCCTCTCTCTCTCTCTCTCTCTCGCTCTCTCTCTCGCTCTCTCTCCCACCTCTCTCTCTCTCTCTCTCTCTCTCTCTCTCTCTCTCTCTCTTTCTCTCCTATGTATTTTAGGATCATTCTGAATGTACTAAATGTTTTCGGAGGAGGAACACCAGTGCCTTTTAGGCCTGTATAAATAAGTGGAAGTTCTGTATGAACAGATGATTAAAAACGGTGACAGCAGCTCTTTAGTGAAAGAGTCACTGTAAAACTGCACACTTACACACTTCAACTGTCCGTGCTTAAATCTTAAATGACCTAAAAATGTTTGTGTACATTACAATTAGCTTAATGGAAACATAGGACTACAATCCTATGGGGGTGTTAGCAAATATTACCATTATCACAGAGTTGTTTTTTGGTTTCTCCCTTTCTCGCTCTCTTACACCCACTGTCCATTTGCATCTGTCTCTGTTCTTGTCTCTCATTTTCTTTCTCTCACTATTCATCTTTCTCTGTCTGTCTCTTCCTCTCCACCTCTCTCTCTCTCTCTCTCCCCCTCTCTCTTCATTAAGATGTCCCTAATTTAGAACACACAGGAATGTATCAGTCTGACACAGCGTGTTTCTTGTTTTTCTTTGGCATCTCAGGGGAACTGTCATTCAGACTAATTGCAGGTGAAGCCTCTGTGTCCCTATTTCTCCACACACACTATTACTGGTAATTACTGAGCAGGGAAAGTCAGCATTACTGCCACTTACCCGTAGAGTGAATAAGAAGTTGGGTGTTTAATGTAAACAATGTAAAATGTAAACTGAGATATGTTAATAGGAAGCATGATGAAGGCGGTATGTTGAGCTTGTAAAGCAGGTGAATAATTTATACTCCATGATGAGGTCGTCTCAGGGACACCCGAGGTTTACATTAGTAGAGTCTTTGTCATGGCCAAGGCCTTTATGACCTTGACATTCTGAAATATATATTACTTTTGTATATTTGAAATATGTCTTTCACATATCTATGTCATTCAGGGTGTGAATGTCTGTATTTGTCATTCACACATATTTTACCATAGCAATAAATAAAATGTGAGTTGCATGGTGGGTCCTCCATGGATTGGACCAGGTTGTCAGGCCTATCTAACCTATGCTTGATAAGATTGAGATCTGAGGAATGTGGTGCTTAAGTCAACAACTTTGTTATGTTCCTTAAACTGTTTCTTAATGTTTTCAGTGTGGCAGGACATCATCCTGCTGAGAGGACCCACAGCTGTTATGGAAAACTGTTGCCATAAATGGGTGAACTTGGTCTGCTTAGGTAGGTGGTCAGTGTCCATGATGGTTAGCATGGGCACTTTGACCATTCTGCAAATTTAGAGGTGTCAGTTTTTCATCATTCAGCACAATTTTCACACATTCAGAGTTAATTGTGTGAATTGTGTTACGTTTTTGTACATTTTCTTTCTGCGTAAATGTCAAATGTTAAATTTAAACGTTAAATATATATCTTAAATCTAAAGGTTAAATCTAAAATCTAAATGTTAAATATATATCTTTGAGGTGTGCAAGTTAAGACTCTGGTCTATCTAGAGCAGCCTAGCTAGAAAGGGCTAAACCGAGGTTTATGATGACATGAGAGCGCCCTGAGACACCGGTGCACCTCCACTCCACCGTCACAAACCTGAGTGAATGTGAGAAGTCTTGGGCCGACATTTTAAATTTAAATTCTGAATAATTATTAGCCAGCCATTACACAGCTTATAAAACAAAATGTTACACAGTGCTTCTCCCTCTTTCTTCCACAAAGTGATTCACTTCTCCCTTGAAAAACAGGAAGTCTTTCACAAATCAAGTCTCTTAAGAGGCTTGACAATCCTCCCAGACCTGGTTTGAGATGGTTCTTCAGGTGTTGGACTGGGAAGGCTAAGGTCTGGCCTTGCCTAAGGATCAGGTGTATTTGGTTTTGTGGTGTAATTGTCAGGGGATCCTAAAACCGGCAGTGCTTGGAGGTGAAGATGGTTTTGTCTTTGTAGGGCACCTTAATCTGTCTCAATCTCAATCTCTCCGTCTCACTCTCAACAACCATGGTCGGGTGTAAAACAAATCTTTTGATTATCCAGTCTGGTAAGAACAGGGATCCCTTACTTTAGTGGTATGAGATGCTTCACATCATGACTCCTGTGGTAGTGGAACGCCTGCTTACTCTTTTCAACAGCATCCTTAGCTTTTATCTGCTGTCGCTTCAGCCATTTTGGTTGCAGGTGCTTAACCAGAATAGATCAAACTTCGAACTGTTCTTCACTTTCTTAATCCGCATAGGTGAAAGATCTCAGGATGTTTTCTGCTTCAGAGCGCATACACTACTGTGCTTACGTGGACCCGTCCTTCTTCTTTGTCCAATTTCAAAGCGAGAATTTTTTTTCCAGTCACGCCATTCCACTGGTTTCTCGAAGAAGAAATTCTGATGGGTGAAACTTCACCATTCCTGATCGCTTCAGACACCATGTTACGTTGCTGCTTGCATGTTACGTTAGAAACACATGCTGCCGTAAAGCAACACATTCCCTGGCATACCTTTTTGTGTATATTTTGTAAAAAAAAAACTTAGCTCAAATCTATTTTAGAATAAGTCTGTAATGTAACAAAATGTGGAAGAAGTGAATTTATTTTGTTTAAAAGCAGTCCCCTGAAAAGCAAATGCACATACCATTTTTATTCATGTAAGTATTTTCTCTCTCTCTCTCTCTCTCTCATCTTTCTCTCTCACTCTCATCTTTCTCTCTCTCATCTTTCTCTCATCTTTCTCTCTCTCTCATCTTTCTCTCATCTCTCTCTCTCTCTCTCTCTCTCATCTTTCTCTCTCTCTCTCTCTCATCTTTCTCTCTCTCTCTCTCATCTTTCTCTCATCTTTCTCTCTCTCTCACCTTTCTCTCTCTCTCTCGTCTTTCTCTCATCTTTCTCTCATCTCTCTCTCTCGCTCTTATCTTTCTCTCATCTCTCTCTCTCATCTTTCTCTCATCTCTCTCTCTCTCTCTCTCATCTTTCTCTAATCTTTCTCTCATCTTTCTCTCTCTCTCTCATCTCTCTCTCTCTCTCTCTCTCTCTCTCATCTTTCTCTCTCTCTCTCTGTCATGGTTCATGCCTAATGTATTTTTCTTTCTGCTCACATGTATGATGAGTCATTGAGCAGGTGCAGAATGAGTTTGCTTTATTAAATTAAGGCACAAAGTAAGGTCTAAGTATAGCTCCTATTAAGCAATTCCTCATGACATGCACTGTGCAACAATATACAGCCACCTGTCCTGCTACTCTTGATTTTGTCCATCTGGTTTCAGTCAAAGTATAATGTTCCTTAATGAGATAACATTGTACTTGTACAGCATTTTTTATTGCTGATGTTGAGGCCAACTTTAGTTACCGTCTTGTTCAGGCCACAGCTGAGTTGGAAGAATATTTGCTGGGTTACATTTGAGTACATTTGTTTTGTTTGGCAGTATTATGTTACTGTAAGACAGAATTTCTCCCGGTTACAGTCATGTTGGGAAAGGATTTTGTCATCTTCCGAAGGGGTCATGGGTGACCAAGCCTCTTTACTGCATGTGGGAAGTAAAGGCTACCCAATTTGGTTTGATCCCATAAAAGAGCTACTGTAGCATAAATTGCTGGAAAAATTCTGACTGTGATAGAAAGGTGTCAGAACACAAAGCACATTACAGCTTGCTGCATATAGGGCTACATAAGCACTGATGGCAATTGCTGACACCAAAATCTCCTACAATGGGCATGTCCATTAAAAACCAGGCTCCTGCTCTGGGTCACTGGACCTTTTCCACCTCATGTATCCCAAGAAAATCCAAACAAATTTCAACCGGACAGAAGGAGGCACTGGGAATGGCCAGCCTTCGACTTGCATCAGAATTGTGTGAAGTAGATTGTTCAGCTTGACCAGTGTTTACTAACAAATGGGTCCAAAAAGAGCTACTGTTGCACAAATTGCTGGAAAAGTTAATACTGACTCTGATAGAAAGGTGTCAGAACACGAATACATTACAGCTTGCTGCATATAGGGCTACACTGCTGACACTAAATCTCCTTCAATGGCCCAATCTGATGATTTATGTTTTCTTTTACATAATATGGACAGCATCTGCGGCAATTATCTGATGATGAGAAGGCACCAGCATGGGAAGAAGGCAAGCCGGCGGAGGCAGTGTGATGTTCTGGCAAATTCGCTGGGAAATGATACATATATTTTTTTAAACAACTCATTGACTTTAACATCTTGATTGAATTTATTGTAGAAATTTTGCAATAAATTATGAAAACAATCCTTGAGCAGAAAATAATATTTTCTTGAACAAGAGCCAGGGAAAATGTCCCAGGCAAAATCCCTTGAAATCCTTTTAAGCCTAATCAAACCAGACCTGGTTCAAGCATATTGTTAATGGGCTTGACATTCAAACCCATTACCATCACCTCCATTTGTTAATAGACCCTGGTCAAGCTGAACGATCTACTTCACGCAATTCTGATGCAAGTTGAAGGCTGGAAATTCCCAGTGCCTTGTTGTGTCAGGTTGAAGGTTTTTTGGATTCTCTGGAGATGCATAAGATGGAAAAGGTCCAGTGACCCCCAGTAGGAGCCTGCCTTTTAATGGCATTGGCCCCCGCTGTGATCGACACAATGCTGTGAAGGTCAGGAGGGTTACTCTATACAGGTCGGTCACATTTTGTCCACTCTCCCGTGATAATAGCCACCAGTCCATAAGGCTGTGACCTGAATGGAGGTGGGGGATTTTTTGATTATCTGGAAGCTTGGGTTGACCACAGGTTTCCCTGATATTGACACAGCAAGATGCGATTTAATGGGCTGAGGGTAAGTTGGACAAGAGGAGGAAGAACAACACTGTCTTTTAAAATTAAGTATTTTGAAGGAAATGTCTACAATGTTTCAATGTACTGTAGCAATAATTTCATTTCATTTTAAGCTGTGATTGTAATAAAATGGCTAAAATTAATAGACAGATCATGGATTTTTATGACTGATTCTTATCAAAATTATTTTATCACCAAACTGCTAAATGTCTAATTTTTGACCTTTTTTGCTAATTTGTGTTAACTTCATATGTTTTTTTATTTAATTAGTACTAAATTATACATACCGAATACATGAGAACTAATTTTACTGGTCTTTAAATATTAAAAACACAGTCATCTACTTTAAGAACATGAATCAAATTTGGTACTCAATTCAAGCTTGGTTTTTGATATTTATGACCTAAAAGTTACCTTTTGCTACTGGTGACATATTTATTTCATTCATATTTGTTTATTCAGATTGTTGGATGAGATGCTGTGAATTTCAGAATGACAAATGATATCCACTTTGTGTCCCTTGAATATCCTCCCAGGGTCGATTAGCTTATCCCAGCACATCAATACAATAAAAGCTACAATACAGTATATCCAATGTAGCAAAGTCATGTCGCACAAAGAACATTTAAGAGACTGCTATGAACCACAATATTGATCAGGAGGAGAAAATGTAGTGATTTCTTTACTCAGAGAGCCAGAGGATGAGGGAGGTCCAGAAAGCCTCTCTGGGGAAATTAATGAACACTGGCTGAGGAGCACCACACAGGAGATTTGGAAATGGCACAGGTGTGCTCCTGGAAGGGAAAAACATTGTTTTTAAAAGTGCTACCAAAAGCTGAGCCAAGGGTGACTGACTTCAAGGAAATGCAAATCCATCCCTCTCGTGCATAATTATTTTTTACCCAGAGTTGCACTTTTTTTTTCAGTGTATTCCCACTCTTTCTCATACAAGAACAAAACGAAGTCCTTCTTAAACAATAATACATATCGGCACAGCTTTATATAAACATTTTGTTTTGGTTTTATACACTTCAATGATGTTTTTCTTAACATACTTTTACATCATTATAAATATTATTTCATAAAATTGAACTTTGAGGGGTTCTTCAAATATAAGGCATCAAATATTTCAGGTTTATCGAGAAAAAATGTTAACAGCTATTCAAAACAGTTTTAAAATAAATTTCAAGAGACCTGCACAACCTGCAAGTCAGTGTTAAAGTACAGTAACAGTACCGGCGCTCTGCATCTGAAATGGCATTTGAAACAGCATCCACTAGCTAACATGGCTAACCAGCTAAAATACTCTTTTCATATCACACATTCTGTAAAACACATGACACTCTCTCCCTGTTTTTTATCTCTCCCTGTCATATTTATTGCCATTTTAAATTGCCATTTTAAATGGCATTATTTATTGATGTCGGGCATTTTCGTGCACAATTGCACATCTCTGCTGCTAAACTACAGTACTGGTCAAATACTGTACTTATCCTCAATGTAGCCATTGTCATTTGCACTAACATTGTCTTGTCCTGTCTCGTTTAGTGGTGTCCTGTCTCGTTTAGTGGTATTGTTGCTCTTGTTCTGTCCTGTTTTGCACTTTGTGTTCTGTTCTGTTCTGCTCTTGTGTTGCTGGTCCTGGAGGAACGTTGTTTAATTTATACTATGTACTGTGTATATGGTAGAAATGACAATAAAATCTACTTAATTTTTACCAGAAAATTCAAGGTATCAGCCTTTGTTTTGTTTAGTTTGTCATGCTGACTGTTAATGTGACAGAGAACTTAATAAAAGTTACCCATTGTTGAAGGCCTGTGTTCCGTAATCAAATGGCTAGCCAATGCCCTAGTACATACAACTAGTCGCATGAAGATTTCATGATATAAGAGTATTCCTCTGAAAGTATTTGTGTGCAGCCAAGATTGATGGATCCTTAATTCTTCTCATCAATGACTCAACTTCTCATTCCATTCGTTCATGTTACATTCGCTGTTCCACCACAGCACATCATTCATGGTGTAATTCATTACGCCAAACCTGTCCAACATGGTAACCCGAGTCAACGGAAGGCTGTCAGAGCCATTATGGTTCTCCTTGCCTTCTGAGGAGTAAAAAAAAAAAAAAAAATAACAATTATAGTTCCAATGGAATTTCCTTTAATGTTGTCTTCAATATCGCTGAAACTGCCACTGTCATAAATCCACATCTGCACCAAAACACGATTATGATTTCCTGCCAGTGTAACGGCTCACAGCTGCATCGGATCAAATGACATGTTTTGTTCCTGGGTTCTCTGTAAGACTACATGATTCACTCTTTTTAGTGCATCCAGTTTTTGGAAAGGGTGGTCAGAATCTACTGCACCGTTTTAAGCTGAACCTGCTTTTTGAATGCAACCCAGAGCACCAATCTTCTGATCTTCAAAACTGTTTCACTTTGTCACAGTTGGGCATGTATAGATCATGCACTATAATTGATCACATACTGTATATAGATGTATGTTCTCACATTATTACCTAAATTACAAGTTGCCTTTCAAAAAATAGGCAGGGGAAAACATTCCACATGACTTTCATGAAGCACAGTTTGAAATGTTGATTAACAGATTTCATTTCTTTCTAGATCATTTCCTCAAATACAACCACCAGTGGTAGATAAAATAGATAGATTGTGAAGGAAATCTCCTGTAAATATTATAAAAGGTCCAAAATAAAGAAAACAATATGTAGGTATAGGTATGTGTGAGTGTGTGTGTCTGTGTGTGTGTGTCTGTGTGTGTGTGTGTGCGCGTGTGTGTGTGTGTGTGCCTGTGTGTGTGTATGTGTTTGTGTGAAGGCTCTTCAAACCAGTGGTTCTCAAAACGGTCCCATATCCTGCATTTTTCTCACTATACTCTTTCCCTGCTTTCTTTTTCTGACATGTGTGTGCTTCTGTGTACCCAAAACAATTCATTTTTACATGATCGGTTTACAACCTCTCTGCACACCTTTGAATGAACATTTTTAATTTTGTATTGGTACTTCCTTGCTTATCGATTTGTGTTCTGTTTGGCTGTCAGGTATAGTCCCACGCTGAAAAAGAAGTCTGAACCTGATCTTTATAACTTCATTGGGGACATTATTTTGTAATTACAGAGGACATTTCAGTAAGTAAAATATGTCCAGTTTCAAATGTTTTAACAAACATACACAACAACAATATATAGAAATATAGTCAAACAATCCATTCATCCTCACAGTCCAGATTGGTTCCCTTTTCAAGAACTTCTGATTAGTTTTGGGATGCACTTGTAGAAAAACTTTTTGGGTGACAAATGACATCTAGTGTTTATCAGCCTTGTAGCTTCAGCAAAAGATAAAGAAGCAAAATTTGCTCTACCAAACCTATCGTGGAGGAGGAACATTTGATTCCATATTTCACCAAACTACTCCTTTAACCCTTAGAACACAGGCTGCACAGATCTTTGCAGCGATAAATCCACCGCGATAAATCGTAAATTGTCATCATATGGCAAAATAACTCCTTATATGGAAGTGCCCCGGGTTTGTGCTGATGCTCGAGGTCTCAGACGTCCTGCTGAGCTTTGTTTGGTGCTCCTATGTCACGTAGAAGCAAGTTCCAAGAGTTCCAAGAGTTAAAGAACCATTATTTTTTCCTCAGGTTTAACATCTATTACTTGCACCTTCCTTGTAATAGTCACCTAATGTTCTACACAATGAAGCAAAGGTCCCTCCACACAACCATCTAATGCTGTTTACGTATGTTTGTGTGAGAGAGAGAGAAAGAGAGAGAGAGAGTAACATTATTAGCAAGCCTCCTGCGGCCTTGATTAAACTTCAGATGATGAAGAGGCATTCAACAGTATTGCTACACTTTGAGGAAGAGGTGGACGGGAGCAGTCGCTTGCAGTGTAAAGTTAATAAAATGCAGGACCCTTCGTGACAAGCACATGAAAAATGTGTTTCATCGCTTTGGTTTAATCAAAACGTGTAACCAAAGCAAAACAGTCTGGTTTCTGCAGCCTGCAGAAAAGAAACTGCAAAAGATCTCTCTTTTTGCTGTAGAGTTTCTTTCTATTGATTCATTTTGTGAATGTGGCACATTTTTGAGCTGTGTATGAAAATATTGTAACCTTGAGCTGCTTTCTAGCTCTCTGGAGAATACAGGCCTGGAGGTCTTATTTTGCACACACACACAGAAGATACACCAAATGTAGAATACCTATTTTACCATATCCCCATGTGTGTGTGTGTGTGTGTGTGTGTGTGTGTGTGTGTGTGTGTGTGTGTGTGTGTGTGTGTGTGTGTGTGTG
>JBBPDC010169934.1:0-10737 GCA_037974485.1 Hemigrammopetersius urotaenia | reverse complement strand
ACTGCAAACCATCTACTATAAACCCCATCTAAACCTGTACTGCAAACCATCTACTATAAACCACATCTAAACCTGTACTGCAAACCATCTACTATAAACCACATCTAAACCTGTACTGCAAACATCTACTGTAAACCATATCTAAACCTGTACTGCAAACATCTACTGTAAACCACATCTAAACCTGTACTGCAAACCATCTACTATAAACCCCATCTAAACCTGTACTGCAAACCATCTACTATAAACCACATCTAAACCTGTAATGCAAACCATCTATCTTCTGAACCATGTCTCAGCCTGCACTGTACATATTCGGTCCTAACCATCTCTAGACCTTTTACTGTAAACCATCTGCTCTAACCTACAGTATCTCCAATCCTGTCCTCTAAAACATTTCCTCTTCAATTTTTCTTCCAGATGGGAAATGCCTCGGAAACCGGGCGGTTTGTTTCCACAATCCCAAAGGAGCACGACGTCTTCATGGGTGCCGTATACACAACCTTCTGTAAGCCTTTCTCACACAAAATTCACCCCTAGGGCATATGCAAAAGCCATACTACCCACTCAGAAAGCAAAGCCATCTGTGGTTTGGAATGTATTGGCTTTGCCACCAGTGAGCCTTAACTTTTATCCCTACAGCTGTCACTGCTTAATTCTTATAAAATAAGCAAAAATATCTACAAATAGGTTGATTAATCTTGTTGTATTCTTTAAAAATAATCTGATGAGGATGAATATTATATACTTTGGTCATATATATTATTTTCCAGTGTAATGTGCTGTGGTGAAATGGGACGCTTAGAGCTAGCCTTCAGTTCCAGCCAAATTCTAACAGCAGTAAAGGTACATCCCACTGTCAACCCTAAGAAATTAGTTTTATTATTTTAGCCTAAGTTTTCTTAATAAAGTGAAGTGAAAGTAACAATCTGGTCATACGTGAACACACCACAGCACACAGTGTGAACAGCACGAAATTCTTCCTCTGCATTTAACCCATTCACCAAGTGAAGCAGGGGGCAGCTACGAACACGGCGCCCGGGGAGCAGAGTGTGGGACAGTACCTTGCTCAGGGTACCTCAGAGGTGCCTAGCGATCTTGGGAATCGAACCCGGACTTTCTGGTCGCAGGGCGAATGCCCTAACCACTAGGCCACCAACTGCCCCTGTCAATTAAGTGACATTTGCAGATAACATTAGGTGTTTAAAGCCCCCAGACCCCCCGCCCCACACACACACACACACACACACATTCTGAATCCCTCTGACTCCCCTGGTTTACTGTATTCTGATTTCTGAGGTAATTATGTTGATGGCCTTTTGTCCAGATCTAGGAGGCCTCAGGGTTAACCAGCGTTAACTGTCTGAATCTACATAGAAGATAATCCTGATCTGTCATCCTTTTGTTTCCAACCAAAACAGACTTTAAATACAATATGCATGACAATTCTGTGAAAACATGACCAAATTAAACTTTAGGATTCCTCACTGCAGTGCTCTGTAAACATCTTCAGTTAACATGGAGCCCCACGTCGTATTTCTGCCTTACAGCAGTCTTGAGCTGAGTCAGAGCTCAGCAGAACTGTCATGCCATTGTGAAACTGATTGGTTTCACTTCAAGTACTATATTATTAAAAAGGCATGCTGGAATAGGAAAGGACTTACTTTCAAATACGTCTTATCTTTGAAATTAGGACATTTTCTGTCATCTGCACAGACAAACGACCTTGAATTGTGCATAATATTTCTCCTGTGATATGCATACTTTGGACTAGGAGCAAATTTCTGGTCGCAATTAATGTCATATTTGTGTTCATATAATGAAAATAAAGGCCAACTTATTTCTCTTTAGTGCTGCCGCACGCTCTATTTGAATTGTCTCTCACGTGCATGCAGAGTAAAAAATGTGAATTATCCTGGAGTGACCAAAATAGCACGGGCATAGCTCCAGAGGTCACAGGCCTTGTTGTGTGAGAATGGCCAGCATTAAGAGCTGTGCGTTCTCACAATGGCAATGAAATGACATTAAAATATCAACAGCTTGCTTTTTGGCAAACGTCCAAGATCGCTGAAAGCTAATGCAACATTAACATTTGTGCTGCATGCTTCGCTCTAATCAGAGCATGGATAGATGCACAGTAAAGCCTAAACCCACAGTAACTAAAAAAACAGCATTTTCTGTATTTTTTGTCTTCTGTACTCTCAATATCAGGCGTGCTGTCTCTCCTGGGGAATGGTGTTCTGCTCCTTGTAGCGTATCGGAAGAGATCGTCCCTGAAGCCGGCAGAGTACTTCATTGTGAACTTGTCCATCAGCGATCTTGGAATGACTGTGACTCTTTTCCCTCTAGCCATTCCCTCAGCATTCGCACACAAGTAAGTCCCCGTCTCACATGCAATACCCAGACTTAAGAAAACTGTAACCACTGCAATCCGACAAGATACGCAAACTGTGATTTCAAATTCCATTTCAGCATAATTGCTGGAATGATTGCCGACTGTGGCCCAAATAATGAGGTGCAGATGGATGACACAGATGACTGCTGAAAAAATATGAATGATAACATATTAAGATTGAACTGACGTCCTATTAACTGGTTGTGCTTTGAGGCAGAGTCACATTCTAGACTGTCCTTTAACTTTAAACGCACTCGTTAACTGTTTCACTCCACTGGGTGTCACTTAATAGCTCGTTAAATATCTAACACTTATCTGGAGATCCACGTTGTAATTATAATTATATTAGGTGCCTTTTGTAGGTCAGTAGTGATTAATAAAAATATGACTGTTGTAATGGAGTTTTGCCATTTGTCCCTTTATAATATCCTCACATTATTAGGCAGCAAGTGAGCAGTCAGTTCTCGAGGGTGATGTGTTGGAAGCAGGAAAAATGTAACAAGGCAAACTGTGACGACTGGGTCAGAGCATCTCCAAACAAATAGGGTGGAGGTAGCTCAGTGGGTAGGATACTTGCCTCTGAGGTCATGGGTTTGAATTCTACCTTTAGCAAAACCACCACTGGGTCCCTGAGCAAGACCCTTAACCCTACGTTGTTCCAGGTAGAGACTGCCCCCTGTAGTTAGGGAATGAAAGTCGCTTTGAATAAAAGCGTCTGATAAATGCCATAAATGTAAACTGACAGGTCGTATGTGGTGTTTCAGGTACATTGAGATCAATATCTATGAAAAGTGGTCCAAGTAAAGTTCATTTGTGAACTGGTGACAGTTTCATGGGTGCCTAAGGCTCTCTAATGCAAGGAGGCTAGTTTGATCCCACAGAAAAGTTACTGTAGCATAAACTGGAAAAGTTAATGCTCACTATTACAGAAACAAAAAGAACACATAATAAACTCTACCCTTAATGCAATACTGTTCAGTGAAGGAATATAGTTCAAGGTATTGACTTGGCCTTAATTTGACCATCTGTGGGATATGATGGACAATCCAGTTGGAACCATGGAGGCTCCATCTGTGTCTTATGGATTCTATGCCTTTTAAATGCTGGCTAGTGTATCCCTCAGCTAGGGCTCAGACCAGGAATCAGGGTCTGCATTCAGTACCTTCTCAGAAAAGGTCAGAAAACAAACTGTTCAGATATAAACATTATTGGGTATAATGCACTAAAGCAAATCAATTATTAATATATTTAGTATATTATACCCAGTAATGTCCCTATCTGAACTGTTTATGTTCTCAGACCAGGAATCAGGGTCTGTACTCAGTACCTTTTCAGGCAAGGTCAGAGCATATAAATGTTTAGACATTATACTGGGTATAATACACTAAAGCTGTTAATTTATTGATCCCAGTATTACTTTGCTCACTTTTTCCAAGGTGGCTGTTTGGAGAGCTGACGTGTTTGTACTACGCCGTATGTGGCGTCCTCTTTGGCTTGTCCAGCTTGACCAACCTCACGGCGTTATCTTCAGTCTGCTGCCTCAAAGTCTGCTTCCCTATCTATGGTACAGTTGACTCCAATTATGTGTCTAAACTTCGAATTCTAATTGAGTAAGCTATGTATGAATCTTTCATATTGAAACTCTTCTTGGCCTTTTAGGATTCTGAATATGATGTTGTTTAAAACAGTCAGCACCCCAGTGTTTCTTCTGGCTCGCTCTAACCTCCTTCAGAGGAATTAGACCAGACGTTTGGCCCATTATTGGCTTTGTACTGTTTACAGAGCTAGAGATCTGTTCAACTTGCCTATTCCTGGGAGAAAACCCTCGAGCCAGCAAAAAATATGGAAGAGTGTGTGTAATTAGACATGATGTGGGTAGGGGAACTAAACATAATGTGAAACAGAAAAAAGCTAAATTTTGGGAAAGGAGAGATGATAATATGAACCGATGTGACAGAAAGAAGTGAATTTTTTAACATCTTTACTTAAATATGTCAGATATTTTGCAATAGACCGCATTATGCTGCCCTGTAGTATCTAAAGTATCACTTTAGCATTAGAATCAGAAAAAAATATCAGATTTACTGCCTTTCTAGTTTATGTGCTTGGACCTGCCATATTCTCACAAGCTATTTCTGCACCTCTCTTTCCCACTACAGGTAACAAGTTCTCATCCTCTCATGCTTGTCTGATGATAGTTGGCGTATGGTGCTATGCCTCAGTGTTTGCTGTGGGGCCGTTGGCGCACTGGGGCCACTATGGTCCTGAGCCTTATGGGACAGCATGTTGCATAGACTGGTAAGTGTAAGTGGTCATTAAAAAGTGAACAACTACAGTTAGTGCTTCAGTTTGGGCTATAAATCTCACAAAAGCAAACAAACAAACAAACAAAATGTAACAATGAACAATTAATATAACATAATAACATGTTTCATTCTGCATGTAATAGTTTTACAGTGATGCCTTCAGTATAGAGTCATGGCATGGAACGGTCATTACTAATGTAGTGACATTTTTTTCAATTACAAATGAGTCCCACCCACAACCAAAATCAATCTTTGGTTGATTCCACCATTAATAACTAATTAGGCATTTCAGCTACGGAAACTAAAATACATTACCCAGTCAGGCATAGCAAAATACCCTAACTGGATAGTTTACAATTGTAGGGTTTGGCTTTTTCTATTTAGATCTTGATTGAATCAGGGATTTTTTTTGTTTGACATTTCAAGATTAGAAACTTTTCATTTCCAAATGTAACAATGTAACAATAATTCAACAAAAATAACAATGTTACAAGATGTTATGTTGTTTTTTTAAAGGGATTATTATCAACAAGGGTTATGATTCTGTAAAACAAAGGTAAAAATGTAATTAAATTTAATTTGATTTTTCAATTCTCCAAAATCATAACACCTTCTCTAAACATCTTAGAAGGCCCTAAGGGTTCCCTTCTGCCGAAAGAAAGAAAATTAAAGGTCCCATGACATGCTGATTTTGTAGGCTTCTATATGTGCCTTAGTGATCTATCTGCAGTCTCTTTCCGAAATTCAGCTTTAGAGCAGAATTACAGCCACTTAGAGTCAGCCCCACAATGAGATTTCTAGAGGACGTGCCGTTTCTGTGTCTGTAGCTTTAAATGATAATGAGGAGGAGAGAGGTGGAGCAAAGTGAATGGTGGGGGAGGGGCCAGCTTGCGGCAACGTACCATGCGCTAATGTTTACAGTGTATAGCGATGGCAACTACGGTCATGTAGCTGGTAAAAGACAGTTGTATTCTCTGTAGTGAGATTCGGGACATTTCCTTGAGCTGAGATCAGTGCCTATAGCCCCATTGCTGTAAGACTCCTCAAATTTTACCCATTCTCATCTGATCACCCTGGTTTGCAGAGGTGCTCACTAAGTCATTTCAATGAGGGTAAAGGCAGATATTGCGCATGCCATAACACTAACAGCAGCACGGTTCTCCAAATTACAAAGAAGTACAAGACTTGAGTTAAAGTATGTATTCACACTCCACTCACACACATAACTGATGCTCTTTAGCTTTACATTTGCAACAGCAGCCTAACTGGGCTGTTAGCTGCAGAGCTAATGTTAAAGCCACATTCTATGGGTAAAAGCTAGATAACCATAAACAGCAAAGCAAAAAAATTATATAGCATTACGTTGACTTACTTGTCTGACGGTTATAGCTGAGCCAAGGAGAGATTGAACTGATCCGGACTTTCAGCAAACAAGCTCTGCATTGTGTCGGCACATTTCCAGAGAAAATAAAATTAACCCACTGGTTCTTCCAGAGGCTTGCATGAAGGAACTAAAACAATATATTTGTGCTCATTTGTAAAACTAAGCCCCGAGATTTCTCTAGGACCATGGTGCAACACAAGAGCAGAACAGCACAGAACAAAAACACAAGTGTGAACAGGACAGAACACAAGAGCAACAATACAATCAGGAAGTCGTGTGTTCAATTCCCAAGACTGCTAAGCACCTCTGAGGTTCCCTGAGCAAGGTATTGCCCCCACATACTGCTGCCCAGGCGCTTCGCTTCGAATTTTGTGTTCACATATGACAGAATGGTCACTTTCACTATCTGGAGGAGGACGAATAAAGCATATGCTGAAAAGAACCCCTTTCTTTTCAGCATATGCCTACAGTGAAGTATGGTGGTGGCTTAGTGATGCTGTCAGGCTACATAGAGCACTGGTAACCTGCAGAGTTTGGAGGGCAAGATGGATTCAATCAAGTATCAGGAAATCCTAGAAAAAATCATCATGCCACCTGTGAGGAAGCTAAAGTTTGGACATGACTGGACCATCCAACAGGACAATGATTCCAAGCACACCTCAAAGTCCACAAAGGCTTGGTTTAACCCCATGGGAAATCTCTTGAGGGATTCAAAGAAGGTGGATGAAACACAAGCCCAGTAATATTAGTGAACTGGAGGCCACTGCCCATAAGGAACGGGTTAAGATTTCCGAGCAACTGCCGCTTCACTCGTTTGCCAGCCATGATGTGTCCAGAGGAAAAAGTGGTTCCTCACGGATAGCATTGACAGTCGGTCGCGCTATTTTTTGGGGGGAAGGGGGTGAAATTCTCTATGTGGGCAAAGTGTGAGAAAGGGGAGGTAACCTTTCCCCTTATGACGACAAACAGGGCAAATTCCAGATCGGGCCTCTGAGTTGTCCTTCTCTCGAAGCAGGATGATCATAGCACTCTTTACACCTATCGCCATTTCTAGCCACTGCAGGACCGTAGGCAGGCTAGCGGAACTTAGGGGATTATTGTTCGAAAATCTCATAAAGTGACATTTTCATGTCATGGGACCTTTAAAAGTTTCACAAAATATAGCATCACATTCAAAGTAATATGAATCCAGTTGTACTCAAAATTAATCAACCCCCATTGCAAATAAGGTTTATTGGTAAAGCTTTCAGCTCTTCACAATAAACAAATCAAACAAGACCAATTTAAATAGCTCAACATAACTAATATTCAAAGTTTAAGTTTTTCAACCCTCTGAATAGAATTCCTCATAGGAGCACACATTTACATATCAGGTGTTGTCCTAAGCACACTTGATGCAACTAATCAAGGGCAGCATTAGCCGTACCAGGTGTGGTCACAGTAAAGTTTAAGCGCATTATAGAGATATGGGTAAATCAAGAGAACTGTCCATAAAATTAAGAGGATAGATCATAGCAAAAACAAGGAAAAGGATGCAAAAAGATAACAGACACTGAATGTTCCTAGATATGATCACAAACCCTTCATTTTGAGACTGTAGTGGCTATAAAAAATTCTGTTGAATAGGGAGGAAGCATTTGTAATATTAGTTGGACTGAGCTATTTAACATTTTCTTGTTTTACTTGTTTATTGCAAACAGGTGAAAGTTGTTACTTTTGCCAATAAACTTGCAATGGGAACTGAGTGATTTGGAGTGCATCTGTAAGTAACTGAGATGAGAGTGTGTTCTGTGGCCTTACTGTTCTCTCCTACATTTAATTCTCTCAGGTATGCACCCAAATACGATGTACTAGCCATGTCCTACATCGTCTGCCTCTTTCTCTTCTGCTATGTTGTCCCCTGTACCGTCATCTTCCTGTCGTACACCTTCATACTCCTGACAGTACGCGGGTCACGGCAAGCAGTGCAACAACACGTCTCACCCCAGACAAAGACAACAAATGCACATACTCTTATCGTCAAGGTAAGCCAATATGAAAGTAGTGTTGGTAGTGTGGCATCTGCACTTCATATCCAAAAACTTGAGCACATCCCTTGCCAATAACAAAGTTGAAACCTGCAGGTGAATGCACTCTAGTTGTATGGTTAGACTGGTACAGGACTGGTGTCCCAGGCATAAACTAAGACTAGACTTGGAATACATGAATTATCATCGGAAATGATCTGGTCTTGAGCTCTGGGTCTGGGAAAGTGGTTCTTTCTCTTACTTTTTCTGATTTGTAAGAGTAACAACCTGAAGGATTGATCTGGTCTGAACAAGTAGTAATCCTAGTCCTTGTTCATTTTTCTGACGAATGTCCATAGAAAATGTTTAGTAGTTGTCTGGGATACCAGTCCTCAGTGTCATGACCATGGTAAAGAACACAGCTGCCCAAAGATGGTCTATGAGGATGTTTGATCTGACCCATTGACCTAACCCTAACCCCTCTCCCAAAGCGTGTGGCAGCTTGATTTAATGATGTTTTGTTCTCCTCACAGCTTTCTGTGGCAGTATGCATCGGCTTTCTGACTGCCTGGACCCCTTACACCATTGTCGCGATGTGGGCCGCATTTGGCGAGTCAATGCATGTCCCACCCATTGGCTTTGCCCTTGCGGCAATCTTTGCCAAATCCTCCACTATCTACAACCCTGTGGTCTACCTGCTGTTCAAACCCAACTTCCGCAAGTCTCTGACCAATGACACGGCTGAAATCCGCAGAAGAATATGCTCTAGTCCCTGCAAGGCAAGCCCTCTTCCTGAAGAGAAGGATCTGGACCCTCAAACATCCCAACGCTATTACAACAAAGACGTTAGCAACTCCACTCGCCTTTCCAATGGTCTACCAGAAAGCCACGGAGCATGTCTCCACTGTGCCGAGTCCCACTGCCAACAGCCTACACCGCAAAGGACTGCCCGCGTGTTGACTGGCTCCTCACTCAGTGAGGTGACTTTGAGCCAGATGTCAGAGAAAATGCAGGCAGACTTCATATGAGCACCCCGAAGACTGTCTGACGCATGCCAGAAAGAGGCAGACAGATGGGAGGTGACAAAATGCAATTCTTGGCTACTTAAAGTCTGTTTCTTGTGCTGGATGTATGAGTCGGAAAAGCATAAAATTATTCAGACAACAAACTCGAAAGGGAAGATACAATGTGAGTCACTTTATTCAGATTCATTACGTCCTGATAACTTCCAGATGCAAGTCGGCTACTATCCTGTGGACTGGACAGAAAGATAGAGCTTGTGGCAAAAGCATGTTGGGGGACATTCATAGCCCCCAAACTTGCCTAGGTCTCCCTAAACATCAAGAGGAACTCTGGGAGTCCAACCATATACAAGCATACAGTGGAATAAAAAACATTCATTCAAGACCTTGGTGCAATATATACATATTACCTGGGTGAGGTTTCTCATTCTTAGAGGTGAAGGAAAAAGTAATCTGAGAATGAGAAACGTAAAGATCTTTAACGCTTAGAAGTCGAGTTTTTAATTTTTGCTTTGTTATATATAATGTTTATGTAATTAGGTATTTAATTGTATAGTAAATTATGCTGTCAGTTACATTTATTTGTGGTTTACATTCTGTATCAACAGCTTCCATCTGACTTTTTGCAGTTTGTTTCAAAGTCATCCCTTAAAGATAAAAACATGGCCATGAAAAAAGGTAAAGGAGCACTTTTTAAAACTGTTGGCAAAACAAATCTTTTCATCAGATTTGAATAAGAATAAAACATCTCTTCGTCTACTTACAAATGTGCTGTGGAGTGAAAGTTTAAAGCTTTTGTCCACTTGTTCCAGATCATGTTTTTGTTGTTGCTGGCATTATCTCTGACTTCTAAGAGTTAAGGTCCAGGTTTAGGGGCTTGATGTGTGCCATTAACTGTGTTTAAAAATTGCAACCATCTAGTAAAACTTTACTGAAGTTCTTAGGGCGACACAATGCCTACCTACACCTTTCATAACATTAACCTACAGTTCTGCACAAAGGTCGTAGGCATTTTTAATAAAATGTCTTTTTTTCCTAGCAAAGTTAACATTAGAATAAATTAGTGCTGGGCCGTTATCGCCGTTAACGTGCTGCGTTAATGTGAGACTCCTATCGCGCGATCTATTCACAAAGTTGGGTTGGGAGCTGGGTCTATACTACGCAAGCTATGATGACCTGCACCTTGATATTTTAGCACGGATTTACTCTCTTTCTCACTGTCTGTCTCTCTCTCTCTCTCTCTCTTTCTCTCTCTGGCTCTCTCTTGTTCGTGACTTTTCCGGATGCGCCCGTTTTAAACCTGTCTCGCTCTCTCCGTTTCTCTCTCTGTCGCTCTCTCTCTCTCGCGCGCGTTCTCTCTTACTCTCGCGCTCTCTCTCTCTCTCTCGCTCTCTCTTACTCTCTCTCTCGTTCGTGACTTTTCCGGAGCGTGCAGATCATCTCTCTCTCTCGCTCTCTCTGTCTCTCACTCTCTCTGTCTTTCTCTGTCTCTCTCTCGTGCTCTCCCTCTCTCTCTCATTCGTGACTTTTCCAGAGCGTGCAGATCGTCTCTCTCTCTCTCTCTCTCTGTCTCTGTATCTATCTCTCTCTCTCTCTCGCTCTCCCTTACTCTTTCTCTCTGTCT
>JBBPDC010169928.1:0-17208 GCA_037974485.1 Hemigrammopetersius urotaenia | reverse complement strand
CAGGCCGGACTGTACTCAGTTCAGTCGGCCCCTTCCAACCTGAGAATGTGCAAAAGGGGGCGAGTCGCCTTCAGAGTGTGCAGTGGAGAGAGAGTCTGTGACATCACAGCTATGGTGGCCGAAAAGGGACAAAAACGGAACAAATCAGTCTAAACAAACTTCAGGGCTCTAAAGCTCAGGTCAGGTACAAAAGTCATTCCACCCGTTTTCAGGAGAGCGCTTTACTCCACCCATTTTCAGGTGAGCGCTTCACTCCACCCGTTTTCAGTAGAGCCCTTCACTCCACCCATTTCCAACCATCCTTACCCATAATTGTCTTGGTGAGAGTCAGTGAGCCCCAGTTCAGTTTTATACGTTTCAGTTTTATGGTTTTATAGTGGCCACGCGATCACATTTCCGTCTTAAACCCGGATGTTTATCTCTCAGTTGTTATTGTCGTGTTTGCTGTGGACGGGTCTTTCTTTACCGTGAATGCGGCGCTCCTGAGGTCCTCAGTGTGCACCGTGATTGTTCAGGCGCTCCTGAGGTTCTCAGTGTGCACCGTGATTGTTCAGGCGCTCCTGAGGTCCTCAGTGTGCACCGTGATTGTTCAGGCGCTCCTGAGGTCCTCAGTGTGCACCGTGATTGGTCCGGCGGTCTTGAGGTCCTCAGTGTGCACCGTGATTGGTCCGGCGGTCCTGAGGTCCTCAGTGTGCACCGTGATTGGTCCGGCGGTCCTGAGGTTCTCAGTGTGCACCGTGATTGTTCAGGCGCTCCTGAGGTCCTCAGTGTGCACCGCGAGTGATGAGGCATGTTTCTGCTGGTGGAGGCGGCGGAAGGTGGAGCTGAATAGTTTCTGCTGAAGGCGGTATTTCTAGCAAGGTGTCAGGCGAGTATCAGAAGTGTGAACTGTCTCAGCCTCAACCATGTATCGACTGCAGAGAACGACCTGCAAACAGGCCACACTACACACTCCTCCACCCGCAGGCCAGACTACACACTCACTGCTCCGCCCTCTGGCCAAACTATACGCGCACTTCTCCACTCTCAGGCCAGACTACACACTCACTGCTCCACCCTCCAGCCAGACTACACACTCCACCCTCAGACCAGACTACACACTCACTGTTCCAGCCTCAGGCCAGACTACTTACTCACTCCTCCACCTGCAGGCTAGACTACACACTCACTGCTCCGCCCTCAGGCCAGATTAGACCCTCCTCCATCCTCAAGCCAGACTACACACTCACTGCTCCGCCCTCAGGACAGACTACACACTCACTGCTCCACCCTCAGGCCAGACTAGAAACTCCTCCGCCCTCAGGCCAGACTATACACTCACTGCTCCAGCCACAGGCCAAAATATACACTCACTGCTCCACTCTCAGGCCAAACTGCACACTCACTGCTCCAACCTCAGGCCAGACTGCACACTCACTGCTCCAACCTCAGGCCAGACTGCACACTCCACCCTCAGGCCAGACTACACACTCCTCCACCCGCAGGCCAGACTACACACTCACTGCTCCGCCCTCTGGCCAAACTATACACGCACTGCTCCACTCTCAGGCCAGGCTACACACTCACTGCTCCACCCTAAGGCCAGACTACACACTCACTGCTCCGCCCTCTGGCCAAACTATACACGCACTGCTCCACTCTCAGGCCAGACTACACACTTACTGCTCCACCCTCAGGCCAGACTACACACTTACTGCTCCACCCTCAGGCCAGACTACACACTCGCTGCTCCACCCTCAGGCCAGACTACACACTCACTGCTCCACTCTCAGGCCAGACTACACACTCCACCCTCAGGCCAGACTATACGCTCACTGCTCCAGCCTCAGGCCAGACTACTTACTCACTCCTCCACCTGCAGGCTAGACTACACACTCACTGCTCTGCCCTCAGGCCAGACTAGACCCTCCTCCATCCTCAGGCCAGACTACACACTCACTGCTCCACCCTCAGGCCAGACTAGACACTCACTGCTCCACCCTCAGGCATTCACTCGGCCTGATTTACTGCTTCAGGTTAAAACCTTCTCCTCTGGACTGCAGGAGGGGGAGGGGTCAGGTGGGCAGTGGGAGGGGCCAGGTGTGAGGTAGAATCTAAAATAAGAATGAAAACGATTAATATAAATTTAAATGTGCAAACGTTTGTTCGCTCCTGGACAAGGGATGTGGCCTTGGTGTGCGCGCACACACACACACACACACACACATAGTGAAAAAACCACAAACGTTCACTTATGAGTATGAGGAGCAGCGCTGACTGCAGATCAAATTAGAAATATGAACGATCTGTATCTGCACAAGGGTGTTACTCAAGAACTGCAGTTTCCTTATTAGTGTGTGTGTGTGTGTGTGTGTGTTTGAACTTCCTTAATCTAACAAATAGCTTTTCATTCACTCAACACTTCAAAGAGACTTTCGGATGAAACTTCTGTTCTCAGGCTGGTTTATGAAGTAACACACAACAGATTACCCATTCACTTCCTCCCAGGTCAGGGGTGGGGGTGAGTGTGTGAGTGTGTGTTTTTGTTTGCTAGGTGTGTGGGTGGGTATTTGTTGTGTGTGTGTGTGTGTGTGTGTGTGTGTGTGTGTGTGTGTGTGTGTGTGTGTGTGTGTGAGTCATTCCAGTAGTGGTCTGGCTCAGTCTTGCGTAATGCTGATCTGTCTGTCTGCTCCTCTGCGGTCAAGAAACTGATGGTTCGATTCCCTCCATTCACAGAGAGCAGGACACACGAGAAACACGCACGCACACACACACACACTCACACACACACACCTAACACACACACACATTCAATACACACACACACACACAATAAACATAAACAACATAAAACCCAGCAAACAGCAGCTGAGCCTACAGCAGTGTGTAGACACAGCATGTGAGGGGCGTGTGAGCGGAGTGTGAGGGGTGTGTGAGGGGCGTATGAGGGGAGTGGAGTGCTGGACTGTGATGTGGTTCCGCTGGACGGTGTTCTCTGGTCATGTGACGGGACGGTTCTCCTCTGGTCATGTGAGGGGACGGTTCTCCTCTGGTCATGTGACCGGATGGTTCTCCTCTGGTCATGTGAGGGGACGGTTCTCCTCTGGTCATGTGACGTGATGGTTCTCCTCTGGTCATGTGACGGGACCGTTCTCCTCTGTCGGTTTCAGTTTTGGTTTGAGGGAAACTGGAGGGTTTGTTGTGAAATGAGGGCTCAGTTCTGTGTAACTGTTATTTCTTGTTTCTCCTTTCTCCTGAAAGCAGGGTTCATCAGCTGTGCTGGTTACTGCGATGAATGGTAACACTATCCAGCAGACCACAAGCAGCGTGCAGCCCGTAGCGCCCCCCTGTGGCTGGAGGGAGTTCTGTGAGTTGCATGCCAGTGCCACGGCGCGGGAGCTGGCCCAGCAGTACCGGCGCTTTGCCAGGACCTGGCCACCGCACGATGTCGTCCCTCCGGAGAGCTTCGGCCAGCACTTCAGCGCCCTCTTCCAGCAGCACTTCCGTCACGAGGTGGCCAAAGATGCCTCGCCCCCGCCGCCGCCACCACTGCCCATGATGACTGGCCGCATGCGCATCACCTCCTTCTCTGGTGCGCTGGACTATCGGGAGCCGGGGGGCGCCGCCCTGTTGGGCGTCCTCCCTTCCAAACCGGAAGTAGTAACAGTCTCCCGGGAGCTGGAGCAGCCTCTGCGCTGTTCACCCAATGACACTACAGGACGAGTTCTCGGCCACGCCCCCGGCGAGGAAGAAGAGCCCCTCCCACCACGCACTGACGTCAGTCACTTCCGACACTTAAGCCAAAGTGTGCGCCGGTTCTTTAAAAAGGGACCTCCCCCTGAAGAGCCTGCCCGCAGAGGTTCTAGGGACGAATCGGACAGGAGGGGCGTGGCCTCAGGGACAGCAGAGCGGGCCACGCCGCCTCCCCCAGAGTCACCGCCGGTACCCCCTAGCGGCTCACAGCTGCTAAACCGCTTCCGGCTGAGCCGTCTGAAGCGGCGGCAGGACACACGCAAGGAAGGCCAGCTGAGGTACCTGGTGGTGGACGACACTATCTCCGACTCGGCACCGCGATGGCTGCGCTGCCGTCTGCTGGTCAGGAGGACAAGCGACAGGTTCCATCTGGAGCTCTACGACCCGCCCAAGGTAGGAAAGACATGGACTTCATGTTCCTCATCGCTGCTATGAGGCTCAGCTCCTAAATTGTAGCTTTACAGGAGAACAAGAAGTGTTCTGTTAGAGCTGCCATAATCGATTATACTGGTGATTGGGTAATCAATCGATCAATCAATCACTCGGATTTTAGAGCGTTCTTTGGATACCTGACATGTTACTAAGTAGCCGAGTACCACCTAGTGTAAACCAGGAGAACATGGGTATGAATTGGTTTACATAAATTAACATAAATTACATAAATCAACATAAAATATCATGAATTAAGATGGCACAGATGATCTGACCTGCAACATTGTGGTGTCCTTATGAATCCCGAGAGCCTGCTGGGCTGAAAAAGCACCTTGACCTGCAGATCTAAAGCTAGAGGCTCCAAGAGACTACAGTCTTGTTCAATCGGCTACTGTTTCCTATTTCATTAGAACGATTCAAGTGATTTCAGTGTCCCTATGATTCCAGACACACTGGAGGGCTGGTTGCTCCCTCTAGTGGAGGATATTCAGACTGCAGAGCACGCCTTTAAAATGAGTGAATCGTTTTATCACAGCGCAGTCTAACGGAATAAGATTAAGAATTAAAATGTGATGATTAGTTGGTGGTGAGGGCCCTGATTCACTGCTGCAGTGTGACGGTGGGTGGGGTTTGGGCAAAGTGGGTGTTGGTCATATGTCCCGGTGGAGAGCCCGAGAACAGGCTCAGTCCAGGCTGAAACAGTCTTTGTGAATCTGTTAGTATTTGGGATATTGTGACAACCAATCAGATTCCAAGTTCAAGGCGGCATGAGTTTATGATTGGCTGCTGAAGAATCTAGTATGACTGTAAAAGGCAATGCTTCTGGAGAGCAAAGCAGCACTGAGAACACTGGAGCTCCAGCTGATCTCCAGTGAATCAATCAGAATCAGAATCAGAAAACTTTATTTATCCCGGAGGAGGTCCGGCTCATCACCAGTGAAGGTCCAGCTGATCGCCAGTGAAGGTCTTGCTGATCTCCAGTGAAGGTCTAGCTGCTGCACATCCACCCTCATAGACCCTGAATCTGCACTGGCTGCTCTGTGTGTATGTGTGTGTGTGTAAACAGATTACTGATCTAAATCCTAATGAAACGGGGAATAAATAAAGGGTGTTATGTAATGAGGAGCTAACTACCTCAGTGTCTGCAGGGTGGAGTCAGGCGGCCCGCTGGGCTCTGGATGCCCCCCAGCCGACAGGCTGCGGCGGCGCAGGCCCCAGATCAGCCCGCGGCGCGGCGGTGCGGAAGAAAGAGGAAGCTGCTGTGGGGCTGATAATCCGCTCTGCGTGAGAAAGTCCCGTTCAGGGAAGTGCCGGCGCGGCGAAGATAAAACAGCACGATTATCTGCAGATTTCACAGAACCGCTGTATTGTTATCACCTGGGAGCGTCAACCTTTCAGTAATAACGCAGAACGCTACACACACACACAAACACACACAGAGAATGCAGGAAGCTACAAGGCAAATGTTGCTAACAAGCTCTGAAAGAGGACCACCCTACCCACTCAGAGAGAGAGAGGACAGTTACACTGAGTGATGGGGAGAGGGAGGACCACCCTACCCACTCAGAGAGAGAGAGGACAGTTATACTGAGTGATGGGGAGAGGGAGGACCACCCTACCAACCCAGAGAGAGAGAGAGAGAGGACAGTTATACTGAGTGATGGGGAGAGGGAGGACCACCCTACCCACTCAGAGAGAGAGAGAGAGAGGGCAGTTATACTGAGTGATGGGGGAGTGGGAGGACCACCCTACCCACCCAGAGAGAGGGCAGTTATGCTAAGTGATGGGGAGAGGTTGGGCACTCTACCCACCCACTTGACTGGACAATACAGTTTTTAGTGCTGGTTTGAATACATTTCTATAGAAATATCTAAAAAACATTGCTCGGCTCAGCATGAAGCTTAGAACTATGCATTTAAGAGTGTTTAAATTAATGTCAAATATTACTGTAGTACCTTCAAAAAGAGAGACGGGTGTGTCTGGAGTCCGGCATCCATGTTTTCCATAGTTCATGCACCAGTCTGCAAACTAAACACAAAGACACCATGATTGACATCAATTCCTAGAAAGAATAACCAAAGATCCGTCAAATTTCGTTGCGTAACAAAACACTAAAAATGTCCTGATTCTAAATAATGCAACATGAACCAATTTATTACAACTCAACTACTCTTATACATACTTTATTATAATTTGAATATTACTTCATTAGGCAATTAATAAGCAATGAAAACAGTGACCCCACATTCATCTATTCTGTTAAAGCTCTTCTTATCCAATTCAACAGCACACTTGTTTATAAGCTGATTAATAACCACCAATAAACGCATGCAAACATTCCTAAAATCTCTATCAGGGCAGTTATATTGCAGAATGGTTACTTATTATGATAGTACATATGGCTATATAGGTTATATAAGGTAAACTGCATGTATAACAAATCAGTAACGATGAAAGATTTAAACGTAACTACACTGAAGGCTGTTCATAGAAAAAGTTTGACGAAGAATGAAGAAAAGCGAGTAGTGTCCATCAGCGTGCCGTTACTCACTGTTAGCCATGTTACCCTGTAACCAGCCATTCCCAAACTAAGTAATGCCCCGGGCAAACCTGAAGATTTTCTGTGGCCCACACAGACCTCTGAGCAACACAAGATTATTCAGTCATGTCAGTTACAATTCCCAACAACGAGGAGATATGAGATGATCTGGATCAAAACTAGGACAAAACCAAGAATAATATACAATTGTCTTGGTGCCTATCTCCAGGCAGCGAAGGGAGGCGCAGACGCAGCCTTCCATGCTTTAACATTTGTTTCAAAACAAAAAGGTACGAGGGCCAAAACACATAAAAAAAAAAACATACGGGAGACAAACCTGAATGCAAGCAGAAAGTCAGGTCCCTCAAAAACTAAATACTCAAAGCACACGAACCAACAAAAACTACGCATCACTTCTACAAAAACACCAGTCTGCTGAAACTAATGATGCTAAAAGCACAAAACGTGTCAAAATAAAAGACATACATACTAGCAGAAATGGGTGGCCTGCAGCAATTGAAGCCCCATGATTTTGTTATACATATTTACGGCCCAAAAAAAAAAAAAAAATAGTATAAAAGTGTATACTTTTTTTAAGGTTCCTTTGCTGAATGTGCCTTTAATGAGTAACAATGTTGAGTTTTTAAGTATACAATATTTAAAGTATAAAATATAATTATGAATTAACCAGCATCACGTAATTAACATTTTAACAACTTACTCTACATGTATTTAAACCTCTACTACATTTTTCAATCCGTCTATCGGTCTGTCCATCGATCTGTCCATCTTTCTTCTTTCTGCCTCCTGAAAAGCTCTCAGCACTGAGATCGTGGTAAATATTAAAATAAATTGTTAAAGGTAGTTTTACTGACTGGAGCTGTTTTAGAACAATGGGTTTCTCATTAATGTGATGAACAGTGAGGTCAGCTGAGGGTCTGGCATGTTTATCTCCGGCCTGTTTAACTTTAGTACTCACCATGCAGGCCCTGAAGAGATATCTGGGATCGTGGGTGAGTTTGTAAAGGGCTAGGAAGCAGTAGGCGTTCCCGGCGGCGCCGTGGCAGAGCCCATAGCCTTTCTTCAGCAGACCTCTCTGCCACACCAGCTCTCCGCAGCGCATGGCATCCTCCAGGTACTGCTGCCCCCCGAACATCTGCAGGGGGAAAGAAAACCCTGTGATGCTCATAGTAACTTCACACACTGAATGGAAAACACACTGCGCTTTCTGAAACGTTTCCTCATCATTATTCAACACTGAGCCACTGTGTGCTGAACCTACAGGTGTATTTGGAGGATCAAAGTGTCTCCTTTGGAATACAGAGCAGGTTTTATCTAAATAATAATCCAAAGCTTTCCCAAACTATACAGCCTGATATTACAAAGGCAGCGTTACAAAGAACAGGGAACGGAGAGCATTTCAAGAGAATTTACATTCATTGTTTAATATTTATATTATATGTATATATTAAATCAGCCTCCAAACAACGTTTTGGCTAAATGTGATCACTATAATATAGGATTTCAATTGTTCAGCCTTTCCAGGGTTTGCCATTTGACACATTTTGAGAGAGCTGTCGTGCTAGTTTGGTAAAATCATATGGTCAAAACTGCCACTTGGTGCCATTAAACCACACTAGATGTTTAATGATTCCTTCTGAGTGGACCAGTCAATGTGGTTAAAGTAGCAGACTGTGGCCACATGCTGATGTATCATGTGAACGGGAAAACCTGTGTGATACATTTGGGAGCCAAAGGAGTTGGATCTTCTTAGTGATCTGATCCAAAATCATTAAAAAGAGTCAGGTTGAGCGCGTCTGCACATCTGCTGAACTTTTATTTTAATTCCTTTTGGTTTTGAGATCCCCATTGGCGACTGCAATGAAATAACAATCTAGACGCATTGGCGACAATTTCATTCGCCCTGATAAAAATAGAGATTTCCGATTCTGTAGGCGGATCAAAAGTGGTAAGATAAGGACTTTGTGATAGATTGGTTGAGGACAGATTCAGATGGATGTGTTCAATTTTTGAAATGAAGAAATGCATAAAGACTGAGCTGTAGAAAGCAGGTGAGATGAGTTTCCCTCCCGAGACCTGATTAGGTTAGCATAATAAGAAGATTTGGCTACAGAGAGAACATCCTTGTTTTATAAAATGTGGTCATCATAATTTTTTTGCATTGATAGTAAGACCAGTTCTTCTGTAAAAAGGTTCTAAGGCAGCGGTCCCCAGCCTTTATTTGGGCACGGACCAGTTTAATATCAGAAACTATGTTCACGGCTCGGCCTTTAAGGAGCGGCTGATAAATATACGTATATTATACAAATCAATGATACGCATAAAATTTAGATATTTTAAAAATATAATAACGGGGAATCTTTAAAATACAATAATAAACGTAAATCCAGTGTGTACTCACAGCTTTATTAACAGCATTTTCATAACAACGAGCCGACAACAGAACACGGGTAACATCCACGTTTTTTTTTCTGTGCAGCCCGCGGACCGGTACCACATGACCCACGACCCGGTACCGGTCCGCGGTCCGGGGGTTGGGGATCACTGTTCTAAGGGACATCCTTTAGTTTTAATTTTTAAGCTCAGGTGTATACCATAGAGCGAACTGGTTAAAAGAAACAGCAAAGGCATTTAAAAGTCTATGAAGTCTATGATTATTATAATAGGAAATTAGCTCCTCTGCAGTTAACTAAACCTGCTCAGCTGGGAAGGTCATCAGTTCCATAAGAGAAAGCAGTTAGATCGATATTTTTCACATTGCGAAAAGAAATGGAGCGATTTGTGTGTGATTTAGATGCGGTTTAGCTAACATTGAAAGACACCAGCTTATGGTCAGATATGGACTGTCTGTTGCTGTAAAATCCTGAAGGGTAAGACCAGAACAACAAACAAGATAAAGAATATGGCCTCCGGAGTGAGTGGGAAAATCAATGAGTTGCTTTAGACCAGTGCTGTCAAGACAGGATAAAAAAATCCCTTTTAAGGATATTATCGGTGAGGTGATCATCCCCCAGCACGATTACTTTAGAAGACATAGAGCATAGGGAAGTAATAAAAGCAGAAAATTAGTTTTAAAAATCCTTATTGGACCTAGGTGGTCGATATACCGTGGGGTTGACGGGTGTAAACAAACCCCGGAGGAATACACCGATCCAGTTGTGAAAAGTCATTGGGCTGCTGCCAGGTCTCAGAAAATCAAACTCACGACCTGACAGTGTATCTTACATTAAAGGTCCTTTGTTGGGGAGGGATCGTTAAATAATCCAATTAAAAGTAGGAGCTGAAACCTGCGCACTGGCCGTCTGTGGGGCGCGAGCAATCGGTCACAGATTTTGAAGAGTCACCCCACAACCTCTAAAGTAAGGAGAGGAGAATCGGTGTGGGTGTATCAATACGGAAAGATGAATGGAATTTCTGGAGCCATTTTTACAGTCTGTATTCCCCTTATAGTCTGAGGGGTTGCTTGGAAGGACTGTAATGGAAAACAGCAGGGGGCGCAACTACTACAGTCATCGATTTTGGTATGGGAGGTATCAGAAATGGGGCGTTCCGATGATCTGTTCAGTCAGTTGTTCATGCTTAACAGCATACAGCACATTAGCGGCAAGTAGACCATGTGGTTTGGGTGAATTCCATCCAGCTTGAACAGAGTTTGGTTGTGCCAAAACACATTAAAATTGTCAATAAAACCAACACTGTGCTCTCGGCAGCTATACTGAAGCCAGTTACTGAGGCTAAGGAGTCCTACAGTTGGACTGGGGCCTGAAATAAAAGCAGACTTTCTCCAGAAGCCCCATAAGAGCCTGAAATTTAGTTTCGTTAGTTCCAACTCAAGATGGGCAGTGTCATTTGTCCCCACATGAACTATGATTCTCGTGATGGTCGTAGGAAGAGAGGCCAGAATAATCCATCGACTGCCCGATGGGCGCTGCCTGCGGAGGACGCCTCAACACAGCTGAGGTGCTGGAAAGGCCGCAGAGGAGCACGGCCATCAACCTCATCAGAGGCAACAACCACTCCGCCAATCACAGGCCAGAAAGCAGCAACACAGTGGGTGGCTGCAGTGAGTGCAGAAATCTGCCTCGACTAATCCGCAGCCAGATCAGAGAAGCTGGATACTATTGTTTTCTTTTTCACCGAGTTGTTCAGAGTAGTTGGAAATGAGTGTTTCCTTCTTACGAAGCTCCTCTGACTCATCTTCTATAAGGTAGGCAATCCTTTTGGTGGCTCTATTCAGGTGTATATGATCGCTGGGCGATATTACCATGGTTCTAAAAGTCCAGGTTGTATATGTTAGAAGGCACTGAAGGCTTCAGCGAGGCCTTAGAGGCCTTTGAGTGTGTGCACACACATTATTGTGGGGATTGGGGGATTAATGTATATAACTTGTTCGGCGTTCCAATTACGCAAACGCTGTGCGAAAATTTCATTTGGGCATTAATTCACCACTATTTCCTGGCACTAGGAGGCACTCTAACACCATCCGTCCTGTTAGGAACTGCTGATCTGAGACCAAGAAGCTGCATATCTGCATTAAACTCTCACCAAGGATCAGGATTTTACTTACGTATCTTAAAGAATGCCCTTAAAGAATTAACAATTTGGACGTTGGATGGGTATAATCTTTCTTTTCTTAGTCTGAATTTATCATATTTTTATGAATCACAATTTTTGCCACTTTTCCTGACCAAATTAAAAAAGCAGTTTTGATAATGATGAGCTTAGCTGAAACAAATGGCTACATTAAATAATGCTTTTTTGACTGGCTTCGATGCATCAAATCCTATCATATAAGAAGAGCATTTCTATGTCTGAGCGCTGGCTCACAATGTACTATAGGAATGAAAATGCTGCTTTTGGTCGAGTTAAGAAAAATGACATGACAGTTGCTTTACTCATTAATGTGCAGCACTTGCTTGTACCTTGTAGGCCTGCAGGAGCATGTAGATGACCCCAGGAGAGCCGTGGCACCAATGCACCAGCAGGTCCCGCTCGTCTCCGATGCACGGTGGGTAGTTCCCTGATGGAAACTTCAGCCGACACACAAAGTCCATGCTGGGCTTCACAAGTGCAGACACCCTGCCTGGATCTGACACGAAACCTGGCTGTGGAGACGCACCAGCAGAGAGACCATGTTCATAAACAGCAGATATTTTTTAAATACTTCTTCTCGTCAGTTTGCTGGGACAGCTGTTTCAGATAAAGTGGCCATTGAGGGGGAACACAAGGTAGGTGTTTCCAATAAAATGAATAGAAACAAAAAGTAGGTGTTTCTCATAGTATGTGTCCAGTGAGTGGAAGGACAGGGGAGGTGTTTCTAATACTGTGTCCAGTGAGTGGAAGCATGAGGTACATGCATCTGCCTGCATGATGAGGCTACCTGCATCAGGTAATAGTAGATGCCCGACAGGCCATGCGCAGCACCCACATACTGCTCCTGATACCACTCGTACATGAGTGGGGTCTGTTCCTCAACTCTCATCCTCTGAGCCAGATTCTGCCCCGCAGCCAACACTGCATCACAGACCTAAAACAAACCACACAGAGTAAAGCAAACAATAACTCACTAATACGCTAATAATGGATGGATATATAGGCACTCGTCACGAAATTCATCAGCATTCTTTACGGATCGATAACACCATATTTATGATGATTCACCAGCCAAAGGATTCTAGGCCTAGAAGAGGGCAAGACTACAGTGTGAAACACTGCCTATGGGGCAGGGATACGTTAGCATGCCCTCATTTACTAGAGTCTGACAAAGATGGAGATCAATATAACTTGAGGAGCAGCAGACCTGCTGAATATACTGTATGGGGATCTTCTCATACTGAAACTGCTGGTTGATGAAGATGAGGGCATAGAGGTAGCCCATGCGTCCATACAGCAGTTCGTTGGAGAGGTTTCCTGAACTCTTCACCACTGTCTTGTGGAACTGCAGTAACCTAGGAACACAAATGCAGAACATACAGACTGAAGGCAGGCCAAACAGTGAATAAAGTCACCGAAGCCAAAGTCCTTTTCAAGAAACCATCTCTGTATACTGTACTGCATGGCCTAAATGATCACCTTCTGTATGAAAACAGCCTTAAATATGAACTTTTTCTGCACAATTTCTATTTAACAAATAGAGTTGAAGTGTATTTTAACGTAATACATTACCCTTTAAAAAATGTAAAGGTAAATGCGTATCCGTACTGCACAGTTAACACTGAACTGGTGTCTCCCGCAGTGCTAGAATGTAAGCTACTGATGTTACCTCTCTATAGACTGTACTGTAATACTTCTGTATAAGCAGAGTAAATAGGCATTTTTAGACATTCTTTTAAGCACATCGCAAATTCATCAGCAGCAAGGAGAAATGAATAACGCTGTCGGATTGGCTGCTTTCAAACCTCCGACTACAGGAGTATTTCTCTATCCCAAGACACACTTTCGTTGTGTTCTCTCGACTGTATACAGTTTATATGGAGATGTAGCCGACGTTAATATTTATGCTACAAAATTTGTAACTTATATTTTGTTGTACTAATTTAGCCCTAAAATGCGTTTTCCATGAATTTGTGCGAGTTTCCGTGAACAATAACTAGTTCGGTTCTAAGAAAAAAATCTGTGAATGACTAAGGCCTTGAATTCTGGATAGTAAATTAAGATAAGATAAGAAACAGTTTAAAAAGAACAGTAGTAAAAGTGCAAACAGAATAACAAAATAACTAACACAGTAACAAATAACTAGAACACTAACAGACGCAAGTGGACTCAGTGTTTGTGCCATGAATAAAAAGCGACAGCAGCATGTGACGAGGGGAAGAAACAAACGTTCAATAACATACAGATGAGTAAGTAAATAGTAGATGAGGAATACTGCATGTTCCGAAATAGAACCTAATGGCATAAATGCTAGAAAAAAAAAACGACCAGGTGTTTACTGTAATATAAAATGGTTTTTTGCACAGAATACACCTGTATGTGGTTTCTGACACTGTGGCAGAAAAAAAGAACTAAAAAAGTGGTAGAAACTTAAAAAGCCTGGCTTTAGTCTGTACTTGACCATGTTTATACACAATGTGCATAATACAGTGTCAGAAACCACAGAAGTGAGTCGAGTAGATGTTACTAGAGAGTGTGTGATGATGTTTTGGACTAAGAAGAATAGAAGAAGGGAAAGTGAAGGTCATCTTCAGGAATGGTCTGTAGAATGGTCATACCTGTCAATGCACTCCTCTGCTTCCTGAGGCCTCTGCAGACGATTGTAGACCACAGCAGCCACGGCCAGTGGGCCAGCGTCCCCGCACAGGAAAGTCACCCGACTGTGGGTCAGACTCCTCAGGCTTTGGTTGACGTGGTCAAGGGCTTTCTGGAGGCATGAAGAGTCACCGAAGACTGTGTGCAGGTGCAGATACAGTAATGCAATTCCTGCAGAGGAATTTTAATAGTATCAATTAAAAAAAATACATTTTATGTGGGATATATGTGTATCATAAGTCCACCCATTGGTGGATCAGCCTTTTAACTAAAGTGAGTTTTGCATATGTCCCCTTTAATGAGGGCAGCACTTCCCCTATAGGTTCCTACTGTGAGCAGGTACATTTACATTTATGGCATTTAGCAGATGCTTTTATCCAAAGTGGCTTCCTCTTCCTAACTACAGGGAAAGTCTCCCAGTGGTGGTGTGCTGAATATACCTCACTTTCTAACAGCTCTTTGCATTATTCCATGTTATACACGGATGTTATTCTTAAACCGGTGGTGCATTTCACGTTTCTCTGACCTGACCAGCCGGTGTAGCCGGTGCAGTCTCTCGGGTCAGCATTCTTAAGACCATTTTCCATCACTGCCAGCAGCTCATTGATCTTACTGCTTATGCGGCCCGCAAAAGCAGAAGTCAGCTTTGGAGAGATTCATATAACATACATAATTACAGTTAACAGAGCAATGTATACATTACATAACGACGTGCAGCTAAAACACCTGCAGATCCTATTGTTCTCAGAAGAAAACACATGTACGGTGAACTGTGTTCAGCTCAATCTACCTGTAGTTAGTGGGATCTGGAGTTATACAAAAATGTGGAGCTTACTCTGCCATGAGCGTCAAACAGGTCCTGCGCATTCTCAGGACCGCTGTAGTCCGGGTAGGGGTTCTTTAAAGCTCGCTGGTCTGGCATCTTTCACGGTTCTGCGTCAACATGACAAAACATTATCAAAGAACGGAAACATGGTCGGCTTATTCGAATTCATGATGTTACATCTTTTCCATGTTTTTAATCAATGTTCTTTCACTACATTACCAAGCATGACTACCCTACATCCAGAGGATCCTTGCAGTGTCACTTATTCACTGAGCTATAGGCTCATAAACACAAGCAAGCTAGAACACACAAACACGTCTTGCCTTAGATTTTCAAAGAAACCATGCTATATGTAGTGAACCATGCACCATGCTATATCGTGCTTTATGTATTGCACTTTTTAATAGTGCACGATTTAATACACTATATCGTGCCGTTTGTAATACTGTACAGCACGATATAGTGCAATAAAAATTGGATTACATACAGCACGATGTAGTGCATTACATAGTTTCTACAAGAGCTGAAGTTAGCACTCTACCAAGGCCCCATCAGATCACACCACATAGCCCACTACACAAAGCACTATATTTCGTTCCTCAGTTTGGCTTTTTACTCATTCTGAAGGGGTTAAGAAGCGATGCACTATTTCGTGCTGTGTGTAGTGCACTGTTTAATGCGCTATGTCGTGCTGTACTATTTAATGCACTATAAATGGAATGGATGGCCTATATCCCGAGCAATGTGGGATGGAGCCAGCAAGGCTAAATGACCGCAAGGATTTTAACGTGCTTGTACCCGGAACCTCAGATGATTTTAATTTCTTCTCGTTCTCTCTTAACCTCCAGTAGATTTGATGTTTTATGTTTTTTTTTAATTTTATCTGGAAAAAGCATTTAGCATCATATCTGCACCACAGCACCGCAACCTGTCATATTTACTATGCCCGTATTCACGAGAAATGGTTATAAACAGAGAGTTAATTTAATACAAAATGACGTGAAGTGTTTATAAACTCACCAAAAACACACGGAGCTGAACTTCCTCTCCTCAGCAGTTCGCAGCGCTCTTCCCGTTCATCGTCCGCTGCTGCCCCCTCTGTACGGACTGAGTCACTGCACCCTTCTTCTGCTTTCCCTTTCTCTAAGGATTCAAGTCAAGTAGGTTTTCAGTCATTTCGACCATATACACACAGTACACAGTGAATCAAAACAACGTGCCTTCAGGACCACGGTGCAGCACAAGAGCAGGACAGAACTGAACTGAACATCACAAGACCACAAGTGCAGACAGGACAAAACTGCTAAAAAACACAATAGCTACAGTACAATAGACAAGCCAAGACAACATTTGGTACAATCGACTAGAGGGCAGATTTATGAATTTTAGGACAGGTTTATTTATTCAGACACAAGAAGAAAAACTCATTCACTTTAAACAAACAAACAAAAATAAATAAACTCAAACAAGCAAATTGGATTGTAAGATTAAATAAAATAATCTGATGGTCCATTTTAATGGTCCATATATGTGTAGAGCACTGAAGAGAAAACCCCTACCACATTAGTAACCATGTAGGGAGTAATATTATTTGCCTCTATTGTATACCTTGTTTAGTGCACTGTAGAGTCAGTGACACTATTTCATGTCCTATGTAGTGCACTAAATAGTGGGTGAAGACTAAATAAGGAGTGATGCTTTCATAGCCTATAGAGTGCACTTTAGTGAGTAATGCTATTGCATGCCCTATGTAGTGCAGTATATAGTGAGTTATATTTCATGCCAGATGAAGTGCAGTATATAGTAGGGCAATAACGACTTTAGATTTTTTCCGATCGACTTATCTGTCAATAAAGTCGAAGTCGAGTCACCTAGTCGTTTAATGACGTCATCAAACACATGCAGCGGAGGAACACAGGTATCCAACATTGAGCAAGATTTATTATAAAGTTCTCTGTAACATTAAAAGTCAACATAACAATTAAACAAAACAAAACAAATACCCTGAATTTTCTGGTAAATGCAAGTGTTCATCAGAAAGTGGGAACAGCTTAAGCCGTGGCACCACTCAGCGTCCTCTGGACTGGATGACTCCCTGCAGTGCTAGCGTTATCCATGTTAGCTAGCGGATGCCATTTCTGATGGCCGTGCAGAACACACATACCTTTATTGTACTTTAACATCGACCTGCAGATTGCGCAGGTCACTGTGCTGTATGTGTGTCTAGAGTGAAGTATCTCCGCACATATGGCATGTGTCTGTCACCTCTGCTGCCGTGTCTCTCGTCTTGTTGTCGTCTTGTGTTTAGCTTCCCCTCGCACCAACGGTAATAATAATAATAATAATAATAATAATAATAATAATAATAATAATAATAATACATTTTATTTGTGGGCGCCTTTCTAATACC